>VYXD01015912.1:664781-819028 GCA_013397195.1 Hylia prasina | reverse complement strand
GCCCCTGCTCTGTTCTTGTAAATTTCTGTTTGTGGAAATTCTGGTGGAGGCTGAAGTGTTGTGCAATGCCAGCTCAGAGTTGAATCAGTTTCTCCCATGGAAGTTTTATGTCCAGTAATGTGAAACTGAAAGATTATTTCTTTCAGATTTTGGTTTTCTGGACTCTTCTGTCAGAATTATTTACAAAACCCAGTACTGCCGCTATGTCCCTTAGCAAGTCCCACCATCAGGTGGATGTGGCTCTGTGCCCAGCTCTGAAGAAGTAAATCTCCACAGTCAGACCTGCTGAGGATCTCTTGGTTTCTTTTTTTGCATGTTGTTTGCTTGTTGATCCGAGCCGTGGGACAGAGCACAATTAAATGAAGAAAAATGAAAACATGGTGCTATGCCAGACAGTTTTGCTGCTGTCTTGCTGATTATGAAAGATGAGTGTGTTTCTGGGCAATAGGACAAGAATGGATAATGCTGTGTCCATGATGTACTCTACCTCAGGCAGCGTCTTCTGAGCTCTGGTTCTTCCTTAGGGCTTGTGAGAAGAGTGCCAGCACTGATGTAAACAGAAGCTGCCCTTGTCCTGGGGGTTGTTTCTTGTAGAGCTTTCACAACCTAAAGTGCATGGTTGCTTGGTATTCCCAGCAGGCATTATTTAAAGATGTATTATTTTGTACTGATAGGATAAGGATTATTGGCTTTAAACAGAAAGAAGGTAGGTTCAGATTAGGTATTAGGAAGAAATTCTTCACTATGAGGGTGGTGGGGCACTGGCACAAGTTACCCATGAAAGTTGTGTCTGCCCCATCCCTGGAAGTGTTCAAGGGAGTTTAGATAGGGACCTGAACAGCCTGGTGTAGAGGAAGGTGTCCTTGCCCATGGCAGGGAGCTGGAATGGAATGGTCTTTAAGATCCCTTCAATACCAACCATTCTGTTGTTCTGTGATATCTTTGTATAGGATGTAAATCTAGCCTCTGGTGAAAAAGCCTGCTGTTACTTTGTACACAAACGTTCCCCTCATAAGCCCGCCCATCTTCTTTTAATGTGCCTGAAGTTTGTTGTTCCCTCAGCAAACACACAAGATCTTACGTAACATCTGAGTGCTATTATTATCCATTACTGTTTGCACATTTGCTTAAAATTTATTCCCACATCTTTCCGTCTTCGAGGTCACTGTTTTCTTTCTCTCTCCTCCTCAATCCTATTTCTACCCCTACATCTGTCTCTCCTTTTCCCATCATGTAAATTCAGAGGCTCTACTACCACTTTTTATTTCCCAAATGCTGCATCTAGTACACCTTCTGAGATGACTTGATTCAGCAGCTCTCTTGCTCTGGAAGTTCATTCTTCTGGCTCCCTGTTCTTTCATAGCTACGTGACATCCTTAATTTTCCATTCTGAGCTCATCACCTATGCATGCACAGATCTGCATACCCCTGTTCTGATGTCCTACTTGCCTGGAATTCTGTTCACTGCTGCCCTGAAACCAATATCACTTACTTTTCATCCTGCCTTTGACCCGCACCTTCTTATGAATCGTTCATTAAGAATGATGACCTTAATAAATATTTGGTGTAGTTATTCCTGATTGACTTATTGCAATGTCCTCCTGACATCAGTCAAGACAGAGGACTGCCATGGTGAAGCAAGGTTCTGGCAGATCTGCCCATCCAGAAATATTTGATGCAATGCTTAGCATCCTATTATTATAGGGGAAACTTTTTACAGACCAAAGTGGAGGGACTGTTTGGACATGATGTTATCTCACAGGGTTTGAATGTGACCTATGGACTGGGTGCAATGTGCAAAGGTCTTAGATGTAGAGTACTGTCAGACTTAGAATTAGATTTCCTGGATACCGAGGTCCTTTCCATCCTTGAAATACATTAATTCCTCTGCTGCAATGTTTAGAAAACATAAGATGCCTGGATAGGGTTATTGCTTCTTACCACTTTTTGAATACCTGTGCTGTTTTATTAATTTTAAAATAACATTTGCAAGCTGACCTTTCCTTCTAGAAGCCTAAATTATTTAATCCAACTCATTTCCTGTGTTCTCAGAGAGAGAGAACAGAGGATGCTCATATGGTATCAAAGGGAGCCCATGTTATGCTGGTAGTAAAATTTGGAATAGGACCTTAGATACTTGTCCTAGAACACTGTCTCAATCCAGAATGTTTTTCCTGCCCTTGTAACCCAGAAAAGCCCAGCTCCAACAGCAAACTACATCCTGCACATAATTGTCAGCCCAAGGAGTGATTTCAGCCAGATATTCCTCATGCTTTTGCTGTTGATCTCTGTGCTGGTTTGGGGTCTCACCAGATTAAGAGCCCATCCTTGTCCTCTTCCCAGAATGTTCACCTGAAATTTCTAGGGAGGCAGATTGTTTATTGAGAATCAGAAGAGAGTGCTCATTTTTCTTATTTCTTGAGATGGTAATTTTTGATTAATTTTGCTTAATGGTCTTGGTGTTTCATTGTGCCCCATGACCTGAAAAGCTTTTTGTACCAAAAGGCTCTATAGAAATGACTGCATCCTAAATTATGTTAGAGAAGAACTTAAAAGTTCCATTTCTAGCTATGGATTTAGTCTGAAATGAAGAAAACACTGGTGGAGGACCATGTGTGGAGCAGCTTTCTCGTTCACACTGATGGCAGCACTTGCAAAATGCAGTCAGCCACCAGCAGGATGCTGCACACATCCAGCACCTGCTGGGCCTAAGTCTGCTGGAAATACACCCAGAGCAGTCAATTTTCCTTTTTTCACAAGAGGAGAGAGAGATGGATTTCCTTAGTCCTGGGAGGATTAAATGCCCACTTGGGTTGACTCGATAACATGGAGTGAACAGGGTCAAAACAACGACTTCAGCTTTCAAGTGATGGGTTTGTCTGCATCGATGTGAACAAATTCCCCATTGTATTCACCACAAACAGGCTTTTCTTCCCGTATCAGCCTGCAAGAGCTTTTTGTTCCGAGGGGTTTTTTACCTACCATAGAACAAACATATTTGTTGTCAACACTGCAGACCTACCCCCCCACCACCACTTTCCTTCGGTCTGAGTTCCCATGTGTCTCTCTTACACTATCCCAGGGCGTTAATAGACTGTAGGATCTTGTTCCAGGCCCTTATCTGGTTTTCATTTCAGTAGTTCTTTTTGAGACTACTCCTATACAGCAACTTACCCGTGTATCTGTCTGACCTCCTGCGCCAAAAGCCACTCTGTCTTTTAAGCACTGAAATAGATTTTCCTTCTTTCATCAACCTGGCAGGCAAAGCCCCAGAATTTGCCCCTAGCCCCACCCCTGTGGAGTTTATATCAACATTGCCAGAAATGGATGTTGAGGCAATGGCTTTCCAGGTCTCAGCAGTGATATTATCAGACCATTAACCTGAGGAAGCTCTATCTCTTTACCTTTGTATTTTGACACCTCTGAGGTACTTTGCACTCTCTTGCAGCAGACAGCTTCTTCTTTGTAGCACTATTTCCACATTTGCCTTCTAGGATGTATAAAGCTTATCTGCTTCTCCTGTGCATGTATTTTGTATTTTCCTTTCTTTTTTATTTTTTTTTCCTCAAAGTCACTTTTTCACTTGGTGTAAATACAGGCAGTGGACGGCAGTGAAATTTACAGAAACCATTCCACAGCTCCTGTATGAAGAGCAGTTAACCATTTGCTATTCTTGGGAAACAATTAAGTGTTCCAGGTAAAGTGCAGTAGCATAACACTTGGGGCAAACCATGCATTTAACAGAACACGTTCCTAGTAATGGGTGAATTTTAAAAGGATTAAGAAAAAACATTTTTTCACGTGTCTGGGCATTTTAATTGCTGCTTGTAGGTAGGTGAAAATATTGTCCCTGTGTCTGAGACAATGCATGCAACTAATTTCCTGTGTGTCTAGCTTAACCACTGGAGTCTATTATATATAGACAGACTAAGAGAGTTGAGGCTGTTCAGCGTGGAGAAAAGAAGGCTCCACAGAGACCTTATACCACATTCCAGTACATAAGGGGGCTGCAGGAGAGCTGGAGAGGGTCCTTTGACACGGGCATGGAGTGACATTAAAAGGGGTAATGGTTTTAAGCTTGAGGAGGATAGGTTTAGATTAGATGTAAGGAAGAAATTCTTTACTCAGAGGGTGGTGAGGTACTGGTAGAGGCTGCCCAGTGACTCTGTGGCTGCCCCATCCCTGGAAGTGTTAAGGTCAGGTTGGATGGGGCTTTGAGCAACTTGGTCTAGTGGAAGGTGTCCCTGCCCATAGCTGTGGGGTTGGAACCAGGTGTTCTTTAATGTCCCTCCCATCGCAATCCGTTCTATGATTCTATGATATTTGAGTCTAATATATATTGAGTTTAATATATTTTTCCAAATGGACTGAATTTTTTAGAGTTAAAGCTAACCCATATGAAACAACTTTTAAGAGCTGTGTGGCTAAGTACTGGATTTGGTTTTGATTTTGTTGTTTTTCCTTTTATAGCTTAAACAGGAATATGCTAATGCTTGCTCATAAATCAAGAAGTCATTTAAAATCTTTTAAACTTGACTTACGGCAATGATATCAGAGAGCTTACTATCCATATTTAATTTGTGTGTCATGTTTTTTTTTCTTTGTTCAGTGGATAGGATGAGTTGGGATCTAGGCCTTAAGCAATAATCTGAATTGCTCGCTGCTGAGACCACAGTAGCCACAACACACAAGAGAGGGATTTAGAGTAGTTGCTGTATGGACTTTGGCCTCAGTGTTAAACATTGAGAAGGACGTGAAACTGTCTTCTGTGCTCGACAGTGTAGGCTCATAAATGGACAGCTTATGTGGGCATTTGTGGAGTGTGGAGCTGGAGGGTTCCCCATAGGCTGCTGGGTCACAGAAACATTAGCACATAGTGAGGAGGTGTCTTCTTTCACCTCCTGTTGGATGAATGCAAATCCTTCATCACAAGAGGCACGAGTAATTTCTGTCGTAGCAGGGTGTCTCTGGATATATGATGTTAGATCTGAAAGGTGACTCTGCTGTTTGATCTCAGCAGGTACATGGTCGATCTGAAAACACAGACTCCTTACTTAGACAGGCGGCACTCATCATCTGATGATCAAAAGAGGAGAGCTGCTCATTCACCAAGTTAAATTGCAGAGAGCTGCAGAATTTTACAGAGGGGTGTCTTGCTGCAATCCAACATCTTTCGTTACTGATGCAATACTGTGCAGAAAACATTGCAGCATATATCAGGATCAGAGAAACATAGAATCCTGAGGCTTAGAAAATACTTCTAAGATCACCAAATCCAGCCATTAAGCCAGCACTGCCAAGTCCACCACTAAACCATGTCCCTAAACCATGTCCCACGTCTTGATGGTTGTCATGTTTCCACCACTTCCCCGAGCAGCCTGTTCCAATGCTTGACCACTATTTCAGTGAAAAAAACTTTCCTGATATCCAGTCACTCTCCACTTTGATGATTCTGTAGTTACACTGCCCTTATGTTATAGACCATCTCTTCTTGCAGCTGCAAGTATGCAGGGTAGGATCATGCTCATCACCACTAGCTGATGAACATAACTAAAGCAGCTGCTGAGCTGTTTGCTTTAGCAATTATTCTTTTTCCCTGCCAATGCTTAAACTTTATGGGGTTGCAATACTTCATATACCCTAAAGCTAGTAACTTTTTTTAATGTCACTAAATGTTTAAAAACATGTTGATTGAATGCACAAAGGCTGTGTTTCCTAACCATGGAACAACCATATTCTTTTGTATCAGGCAGAATTTGCTTATATGAAATCAGTTACCACTGCTAGAATTCTGACATATGACTTCTGTTACACAAGTAATTCTTTTAAAACAGAAAGGCATATTTTCTTCTGCATCTAGTTGCAGGTACAGGTTAAAACAGTTTGTGATTTTTTTAACCATATGCCCATTCATTGTGACATTCACATTGGACAGCTGAAAGCAGCATTTTCCAGCCACCCCCTACTCTGAATTTATGAGCTATATCAGCCAGGCTGCTGCTTGAACATCTGTGAGGGTGGGATCACAGTTTCTGTAGCATTTCATTGTGGCTCAAGTGCAGCTGAGAATATCTGGAATAGAATCCAGACCCTTGGATACTGAGTAAGTGGGAAGGTCTCTCTGTACTGATCTCAAATATGAGGTGTGGTCGTTCTCAGATGGCTTTTTGGAAATATTTTGAATAGTGTGGTGTGATGCTAATGGCAAAACTCCTGAAAAGAATATTTGTGATAGCCACTTTGCAGTACCCTTAAAAATTCTGATACAATTATATTGAACTGCTATAAAACAATTCTGTGTAAGAGCTGCATTTTTGCCAGCCCACAGGGAGAATCTTCAAGATAAATTTTACTCCTCACTGAATGCTGCAGCAGTCCAGATGTTTTCTCTCAGACAGATGTTGCTTTGCCCAACATCAGTCATCATCACTCCTGAGCTACTATTCTGTGTGTACACACTGTCTGTTCCTGGAGCCACAAAAGCTGCAAGTCAGTGATTTTTTTTCTCTTTTTTTTTTTGTCATATATACCTCCTGCACTGTTCAAATAAGCAATGGGTTTCCTATTTAAGAAGCACGGTAGTTAAATTTTAAGATTTGTTTCAAAACCTGTGGAGGGCCAAGTCTTAAGACAACAAATGCACCTCATTTAATTTGATCAGGCTTCTGAGTTCCACTGCGTAATGACATGCTGTGCAGCACGGCTGTGTTCTTGTGGTTTGACCCCAGGACACACATGCACACAAATCCCTTCCCTTTGGTTCAGCTGGCCACCTGGCTTTGTTTGCTGTTAGCTAGCTATGGTATTGAAAGGGACCATGAAAACATCCAGACTGGTCTCAGTCATAGTCTCTGGCAAGCTGAAGAACCTCAGTGTATTTAGTTGTTCCTAATCAGCAAGTTTACCTATACTTTTGCGTCCTTAAAATTGTTGTTTTCCCATCTTTTTGTCAAGAAAGTTCTGCTGTTTGTCAGTCTGCATTTTATATGCAAGAATTGGACACACTGGGACTTTATTCAATTATGTAATAATACTTTGATTTTTGTTCTCTGTTTACTCCATAATTTCCCTGATATTCTTTGGCTTTTGCCATGTGGGTGGCCACAGGGTCATAGAAATAGTCATTAAAATTCTCAGTCATTTTTTTAGATGTTTGAGGCCACCTTTGTGTACATGAAGAAGAGTTCTTCACAAGGCAGCTCATATCCTGGTCTGGTTTGCCCTCCTGGGGGGTTATTTTTTTCTATATAGATTCTTGTCCACAAAGGGTCCAAGATGGGTGTTTCACTGGGTGTCTTATGTTACACATGATGAATCTGGACCTACACAGTATAGTCAAACTGAATTTTTGATATTAATAAGGTGTAATGCTTAAATGTAATGGCTTGTGACATACATGCAGTCACACGAAATGATCTCGCATTCACTTCTGGCTTTAAATGATGAGTAAACGTGACTGCCAGAGTAATTTTTAGACTGTTTTCAGACCCTGCTTATGAAAGTGTAGGCTGATACCTATACCAGCTAGCATCATTGAAAAGAGCAGTGCCTGAATTGGTGCCAGTCAAAACATGTACTCACTAGCCACTCTTGGATAACAAAGACTGTTTCTCAGAGGATAAAACTAAAGGAACTGAAAATACTATCAAGAATCTGACAGCCTCCCCTGTCAAGTCAATACATGACTTGTGGGTGCCCTTGAAGGGGTATAAAATTTTCATCCAAAAAAGTTACAGAAATAGTTTACAAATCTACTGTGCCAGCTGCTAGAAGGAAATAAATTAAAGATACAGGGAACTTAAAAACATAAAGTTCCATGCCAAGAAATCTTCACACCTGTCTCATACTTCTCAGGTGAAAGATGCAGAGCTGTGTTGAGTTGTCATAAAGGGGATCAATCCTCAAGAACGAAACTTTCTCTCTAAGAAATACTTAAACGAACCTTATCATTGTCACAAAATAGGAACAGCAGTACTGTTTGGAAAATATAAGAAATAGAAGTACTTTCTTTTTCTTATTAGATTTAGACGTATGTAAATCTTTAATTATTGCTTCCAGTTTAAAAAGACTGTTTTTAGTAAATAACAACAAAAAGAAATACTTGAGGAACATTTATATAGCAATGACATGTAACTCTTCAGTTTCTAATTCAGTTAGTCACCAATTTTCCAATCCTTAGTGTGACAAGTTTCTTATTACTAGGGTGTCTTTAGTCTTTTAAATAGTGTAGTAGAAATACTCCCTACAATATTTATGTAAATAATAATTGTGAATTGTTTTTTCCGTAGAAAAGAAGTATCTATTGATATAAATAAGCCACAAGAACAGAATGGGAGACTCTTTATTAACAATATCACTCCAACATTTTTGACTCCTCTTTCATTGTTTTTTTCTGTGGCTCAAATTTTTTAAATTCCTGAGGTAATGAATGGTTCCTTTTCTCAGATCCTCTTTGATCTTCGGGTCTGTTTCCAAGAGCTAGAAATCTAAGTGAATGGTTAGCTGTCATACAAAAAGGAAAACAAAATGTATTTGGTCTTTCATTGCACACATCTAGTGCTGTTTCAAAATGAAAGATTAACAGCTTAGTAAAAAATTTAAATATATTAGGAGAATGAAAATGGTTATTATATAGTGATACTTTAGGCAAGGGCTTGAAATGACTGATTCTGTACAAAAGTGATCAAAACAGAAAATGACAACTAAACCTCAAACGTATGTATAATGTGTTAAAAAAAAGTATGAAATACATAGTTTTTTGAAGAACCTTAAATTCACCGAAAATACAAAAGAATAAAAGTCTGTTAGGAATCCATAATATCCACTTGAGCTTCAGGAAATCTTCTAGTAACAGATTTCCACGAGTGGGAAGCTCAAGCACTGACTTGTATAAATCTTCCTAGTAGCCTCTGGTGCCTCAAATATCCCAAATCTTCTAACACTCCACTGAGCAGGGAAGACTGCCTGACTCCCTCTTGGAAGCCAGTAGATTATCATTCTCTTAACCATTAGCATTAATTAATCCAGGCAATAAAACACAGCCAACATCTTAGCAGACCAGCTCTCTCCTGGCATGCAGCTACTAATTTACACTGAACCAATATGGCTTGATTCCAAGCCTGAGCCACAGATTCGTGTCTTCTGTAAACATTAAGTATCATTCATCATATTAGTGAAGCAGCCTTTTCCTGATATTTATTTATAGCTATATATATAAGTGTACATATAAGTGTATCTATACATAAACATATATAAAGCATATAGATGCAAAGAGAGGTTTGGAATTCTGTTTTGAAAATAGCCATTTTGGGCTGTGATTTCCAACCAACTGTTTAACAGTTTATAAAGTGTATTTCTTTGAGCATTCTGATCAAATATTTTCTGATTAAGGATGGTTACGGCACATTTTTGGTCACCGTTTCCATTTTTTTCCAGTTCTTGTACAGATCCATAAAGCCTTGTATGTTTCCAAGAACTAGTGCAATAAGCAGTTCAGTCAGAAATACTGCATCAGCTGTAAATATGTAGAAATGTTATTAATTTAGAGAAGATATGAACCTATTGGAGCAGGCTGAGAGGAGGGTCACAAAATTTTTTGGAGGGCTGCAGCACCTCTCCTGTGAGGAAAGGCTGACAGAGTTGAGGTGGTCCAGCCTGGAGAACAGAGTGCTTCAGGGAGACTCTACTCCAACATTTCAGTAATTAAAAGAAGCTTATAACAAAGATGGGTACAGACTTTTTAATAAGGCCTGTAGCAATAGGACAAGGGTGATAGTTTTTAACTAAAAGAGTGTAGATTCAAACTAGATATAAGGAAGACGTTTACAATAAGCATGGGGAAACACTGTCACAGGTTGCCCATAGAGGTGGAGGATGGCCCATCCTTGGAAACGTTCCAGAGTGGGTTAAATGGAGCTTTGAGCAACCCAGTCTGGTGAAAGGTGTCTCTGTCCATAATAGAGGGGTTGGACTGGGTAAGGTTTAAAGGTCCCTTCCAACCCGAACCATTCTGTGATGCCTGCAGACCTCTACCTGTGGGACTCTGTTGTCCATATGAGCTACTTGATGGAAGTCAAAGGGCAATAATAAAGACTGATGGCAAACATTGTCTCCTTCCTTTGCACAAGTAACAGCCTAGGTAGGGTTCCTTTTCTTAACGCTGGACATTTAAAAGTTTAACTTTGCAAGTTATTGTTGACTGCTCCATCTTTTACTTTTCTTCTGTTCTTGGCCTACAATTTATGATGGTGGCCACATTCCAGTGAATGTCCCTTTCTTTATCTCTCAGGCATTAATAATGACCATCCTCTTAAGGTCTGATTTTTTTTTAACTTTTCTCTCCTGTTGCTTAAATCAAAGGACATACTCAAAAGGGTTACTTCAGATAACTGGTAAAATTTAAGAATTTATCTCTAAACTCACTTTTCCCTCAGACTGAGTTGAACATTTGCACACACTGTCTTAGGATATTATCTTGCCCATACAAGCTAAATATTCTCCAAAGCAATTTTTAAGTGCTGGATCGAAACTCTTCCAGGGACCATATCAGCTACAGTAGGAACAATCACAGGTTAATGCTCATACTTTTGACATTCTTTAATTTGTCCAGAGTAACTCTTTCTGGTGACCAAATTTACAAAGCTGCTATCTTGATATAGTTTTGCTGACTTAGATAAAATCCTCTCTGTTCGGCGGGCACTTTATGCACAAGAATGGTGTTCAGTGACATGCCAGTACGTTTGCCACCTTTGGCCTTTTGAGTCAGAAATAGATCATCATCTTGCAATGACTGGGAAGTAAACTGATGAGTCTTTTAGCTCAGTTGCATCACACAACAGTCAGGTTTTCGGCCTTGCTTGCAAATCCTTTGCCAAAAACTGTTTCTGATTCTTGCAGGAATATTGCATCTATTCCCACTTAATTCACTTAAAATATTGTTTGACATAAAAGGTCAGGTGCCAGGCGTTAGTTTCTTTTGTGCCCATTCATTTGCTTCTTCAATGGCAGATATTTTTGAGACTATATATGGACATAATTCCAATATAGACTATTGGAATTATGGAATTGGCCGGGGGAGAATACACCATCCTTTTAATAGTGACTCTCTTAGGCTAGTAAAAGAGTGCAGCCAGTGCATGCACTGTCAGAACAGAAAATTTCCTCAGGAGCAATTGTAAGGTGTTTCTTTATTCTAGGTACTTAAAGCTCATTGTTTAGAAGAAAATTAAGATTGCCTTTGTTCATGCATAAAAAAAATCAGTTTCCTGCATACCACAGTTAAAAAAAGGAGATTTCATCACCATATGAGCTACATTTCTCTCTGAGTTACCTGGACCTTGGCACTTCTCATTCAGATGCTTCATGTAAGTGCTTACAATCCACACTGAGTCTGTGACTTGTCTGTCTTGTCCAAGCATGCGGAAAAGAAACAGATCAGGGAATCATCACGGAGTTGCTGAAGTGCTTAAAAGAGCAACATCCTGATCCCCAGAACATTTTGACAACATCTGATCCCCATTTTGTGATTTCCTCTGTAGAAGTTCATTAGGAGATTGTGGGAGCTCGTCACAGGTTGTACCACAGATGCACATTGCATTTTGGTAACCTGGGTAGGGGGATAGTCCTGATTACCAGTCTCTTTTGATTGTAGAATCTTCAAGGTTGAAAAAGACCTCTGAGATCATTAAGTTCAGCCTTTGACTGAATGCCACTATGCCCACAAAACCATCTTGCAAAGTGTCATGTCTACTCTTTTTTAACACTTCCAGGGGTGGTGACACCACCACTTCCCTGGGGAGACTCTTCCAATGCTCAGCCACTCTTTCAATGAAAATTTTTTTCCTAATATCCAACAAGATCCTCCTCTGGCACAGCTTGAGGCCTTCCCCCTTGTCCTATCGCTGATTGCCTGGTAGAGAAGACTAACCTCCACCAGACTACAGCCTCCTTTCAGGTAGTTGTAGAGGCTGATAATGTCTCTGCTGAGCCTTCTTTTCTCCAGACTAGACACCCTCAGCTCATTCAGCCACTCCTCATAAGACGTATGCTCCAGACTTTTCATGAGCTTTATTGCCCTTCTCTGGACCAACACTGTTAAGATCAGAAAAATAGAAGTTGGGTGATACACTTCTCCCAGATAATCTGCATTTTTTTATTTGCCATTCTGTTCCTGGTATATTGCTATTTCAGCATTTTAATGGCCACAATGAAGCCTGTTTTTCATCTTTTTTTCCGCCAGTTTGGGCAGTAAAGCACAGTGAGGAAAACCTGCTTTGCAGACACTGTATTCTGTAGGTGATGAAACTACTTTAATGTTCACTGCACTTTCCCTGCTCCTTTTTTTAGTTGTCACAAATTGTGAATTTATCACTACTACCTGCAACTAAGGAGAGTCATCAAATGCAAACAAATTACAAGCTTTTCTCTGCACCAGACGGGTTTCAAGTTTCCTGAGGGCTCTGAGTATTTGTTTGTTCCACAGAAAGAATGAGACAGTTAATTCCCCAGAATTTCTTGCTGGTCTTTTACATCAGCTTCTTTGATAAATCATTTGGGACATCACATAATCAAGTGTTGCCATAAAACATTTATACAGATCTATAAACTAGATTACATTGTGTGGGAAATCATTAACCTCCTCTGCTTGAATTGTGCTGTTTGTACTAAAAAGGTGCAGGTGTGCATACGTACAGAACACAAGCTTTCATCTTTATCCTCTGGCTCAAGAGTTAAACCCACTCAACAGCATCATCAGAGACAACATCTGGAAAGAAACACCTGGGGATTCCAAATTCTCTCTTGGTTTTGCTGGTGATGGTGAGGTTTTATCTCATTTTTCTCTGCCAGACCCTTGTCTTTTCTCTGTGACAATGGCACAGTGCTTCTGAATAATTAAAACATTGTGCATTACTGTTTGGCAGCTACTTTAATATTCCCAGGCCTTCCTGCACTGGCATAGTCAAGGCATATACTGAATAATTTTCCCTCTACACTAGATGTTAGAGCTCATCTGACAGATGAGAATATGAAGACTATATCCAAGAAGTAAATTAAACAGTGTCTGGGAACAGTCCTAGGCACTACAATACAGTAATTTCTGCTGTTACACTGTCAGAAGCATCTGTGGTATGGTGTTTGCCTCTGTCAACTGGTGCTCTGTCAAGTAATACTTCAGTCTGGATCAGGAACTAGGAAAAAAAACACCACATCTGATTTCCACCAGTTTATTTTTATGCGTCTGTGTTGTTTTGGAGACTACAAAAGGTTGCTGGCTTAGATACTCACTGCTCTGTGCCAGTTGGCCTCAGTGCTTGTGGATGGTTTTTGTGTATTTAAATTACCTCTGTAGGTGAAGCAGAATTTAGCCCAGCCCACGTGAGAACATCATCCTTGGGGTGAGTCCTCACAAGTGTGATGAGCTCAGATGTCACCATTCTTCCTCAGCAGAGATGGGGCAAAACATTGGGCATATCTTCCCAGCCTCATGGCATAGTTAACATTGAACAAGAGAATAAACAGGGGTTAGATTCTACCCTATTTTACACCTGTTTTGCAGCACTCTTTCTGGCGGAATGCTCTGCAATCTGTTTCATCTAATTTAGCTGATAAATAATGTCTCCATCCTTTGGTTTTGCACTGCTGTTGATAACTGTAGTAATTTCTCCATCATACCAATGCAAAGTCTTGACTGATGGAAAACTACAGTTGCAGGGGTCTTATAAATGTCTAGTGCACACTCTCAAAAAAATCCTTCCAACATAACATGAAGTTTGCTCAGAACACAGACATGGCCTCTACCCCTCACTTCACTGACTTCAGTAAATCAAATAACAACAAAATAAAATCAGTTACACAGAAAAATCAATCAGCCATCAAAACCACAAATCAAAGCAGGAACAGAAATGGAAAACTCCCTTCTAAAACCTAAGAATTATTACCAAGGGGAAAAGCCATAGCAGCATCAAGAAGTCACAGAACTTTTCTACTTCTCTTGGTTGCTTATGAAATATATAGTTTGGTTCTTTTTTAGATGCTGTGGTGATGGAGAACAGTATAAACTTTTAAAGAAAGACAGATTATTGCTATGTTGACTCAAACCATTAATATTTATATTTTTCATGAATAATTTCATGTACTTGTTTAAAAACTTCACAAACATTCACCACCCTGTGAAAGAAACAGCTGGTTCCTTCATTTAACAGCAGGGAAGTGTGGAGAGAGACTGTGTGCCTTGCTGTACCTTGCTCTTTGTCTCAAGATTAGAGTGAAAAGGGCTGTCTCCTGGTTCTGCATGCCAAAAGGCACTGGTTGAGCTTCTTGATAGATGACATAATAACAGTGTAGCACAGCACCCCTTTTGATGTCAGATCTGCATGGAAATACTGGCCCATAGAAAGTGAAACATGGTTTTGTTTATATAATAAAATATTTCACAGGTATGACATATGGGTAAGTGCAGAGCAAGGCTGACAATTTATATCCACATGTGGAATATAAAGATAGGATTGTACATTCATAACTGCAAACAACTGCTACTGGAATTGTGTTTCCAAGTAGATTGGTTTTTTATCCCCATTCCTTTGCAACTTGCATTGGGAAAATATCAATCTTTCTCTTGTAAGTTCTTCTGTAGCCAGTCTCTTTGCATCACCTAACACAGAAAGCTCTCAAATTTCTAAATATCATTTTTCCATATATATTTTAATAGAGATCTGAAATTTAAATAAAAACCTATCAGTTATTTATTTGAATTATCATTTCTTAATAAAAAAGGAAAAGACAGAAGTCAGTTGTTCTTTCACAAAGAATTCCTGGGCTGCTGTCAGCAAAATGTCATCAGCACCGTTACCTGCTCTCTTAGATCATATGGCTTTTGTGGAACTGGGAAATTATTAATCTGAACTTTCAGTTCATTTTTGCTCCTGAATATTTTCACATTTTAAAAAGTAGGATTTTTGTGTCTGCTTTTCTGATTTCATGATTATGGAACAAGGTAGATCAGGTGGGGCTACTAAACACTTACACAAGATGGTGTCAGAAGCACAGTGGCTGATGTCCTAGAGGGAATCCTCTCTTGCAGGAGGAATAATCAGATTTCCTTCTGTTTAATTTTTGAATTGTATCTGTGTCAATTATGTTAAAAGTTTAGTTGTTCTAGACTGCCTTTTTAGCCAGTGAACAGAAGCACCTTCATCTATCAATAAATTATTTGTATTCCACAATAGGATAAAGCTTTTAATATTTAGCAGGTCAGTTAAGTATTCAAAGTCAGGATGAGAGGAATCTGTCCCCCAAAATCTTCCAGTGCTAAGCTGTAGCTGGATATTGGGTTATTCATTTTGGTAAACTATATGGAACCACCTGGAAAGGTCTTCAAATGTGCAGAAAGACTCTGGAGAACATTAACCTCATCCCTGATATGGAAGAGCTCCACAGCTTTTGAATTTATTATGATTTGCCTGCTCAGCTGATGTAGACTATGCAGGCTGGAACATTTTCGGGGAGTGGAGCAGAATGTTTGCATACCAACATATACAGAATCATGGAATCACTTAGGTTGGAAAACACTGCAGAGATCATCGAATCCAGCTGGTAATGCAGCACTATGAAGTCCACCACTAACCATGCCTCTCCAACATAAGTGAATCTCCTCCAGTGGGTCGTAAAGTATTATGGGATTCCTCACCTGGAAGATGCTCAGTCATTTGCAATAGAATGCTGGCACCACTCTGTTTCTGGGATTCTCAATTCAAATTTGTGCCTTATATATGCCTATAATAGGGTTGTATCTCATTCTGCCCAAAGTACTTTTTCCCAGTAATGATGCCTTCACTGTTCTATCCCTTTTACACAGATGTTTGCTGTTCAGGGAATATGGGAAGGAGTGGATGGGAACCCATAATGCCACCATCCACCCAGTCTTTCAAAGGTGATTATATTGTCCACAGGGCTTAATGGTCTTGCCATTTTCAGTTTCTCTCTGGTGTCTGAGTTGTCAGCAGGGTAGTCAGCTTTCTTCATAAATAAGTAGTGGCTTTTTATCAGACCTCAGACCAGCCACAGACCAGTAAAGCTCTAAATAGCAGTGGAACAAAACAGCTGCACGAATGTCAGAAGCTCATGCAATTTCTTCTGGTTAGGTTTCACTTTGACATTGTTTATCAGTCCTTAAACACAAACAGAGGTCTATTATTTGATCGGACCTGACTCTCAGAGAACTCGTTGTAGTGGCTTTCAGTAGCACAACTGTGTTTTCAAGCTTTGAGAGGTTTAGCAGCTCTTCATTATTACCAAAACGGGGGGAGAAAGAAGTGGATGTTCATTTCTCTAAAGGCTGAACCCTATTTTTAATGAACCTATGCATCAGGATTCTCATTGGAATTTACAAAGAGGGAGGGCATCTGGCACTCGAGTGAGCCAGGGAAATCTATAGTCACGAGCACCACTAATGTTGCCCTGGCGCTGCCTTAATTTTGTAATCCATCATATATAAATGCTCCCCTCCCAGAAAAATTCTTTCTTTTCTTTTTTATTTTCATCTATTACTCGTTCACCTTTGCAGATGAGATTGGGGTCTTTGGGAATAGAATCTCATTTGAATTCTGAAACCAACTTTTAAGACTAACTCAGTACATCTAGTGAGACAACATCTGATCTGTCCAGTCTCCAATTGATTTAACAGGGGTAAGGGCATGGGTAGGCAGGATTTAGGATTTTCCTTCTTATTTCCACAGAGCCCTTCTGAGTATTTCAAAAAGCTGCTAAAGTTCACATTCCAGGACAAGGTAAAATGTCTTTGAGGCATCGAGTAGCACACATTTAATGAAGATAGAAAGCCAATCACTTAACATCAGATGAGGAACAGCAATTTCCTTCAGTCTGGCACTTTGTGTATTGAACAAAATTGCATGAGAGCTTTGAGCACTAGGAGAGCTGTCAAGCGGCCGTTTGTCTGGGAGCTGGAGCAGTCCCCTTGGAAACAGCTTAAACCTTTTAAATGAAAGCATTACAAAATGTACATCTGTGTGTAATATATTGGCCATAGCCTCAACTGTCAGGGGCCGGGCAACACAATGTTGATATATATTTGTGCCTGAGAGTAATTTTCATGCTTTCACCTGTAAACACAGCCTCCTTTAAGGTTGTAGAGTACTTGGCTGCTTGATCAGCAAGCATCATACAAATGTTTTCCTTAAAACTGGTTCAGCTGGGTTATCTGACCACATAACATTTTGCTCAAACACTTTGATATTCCCTGGACCTCTCTGTTGCGAATACATTGAGACTTCTTGTTAAGTAAGACAAAATGAGAAATTTTACAGTCACCACATTGAAACTGGAATTAAAGGTTTGGGGGAAACATATGCTAATAAACATCCTTGTTGCCATATGCCATTACCTATGTATAATATTAATCCAAATTCAGAACTCTTTTATCATACCATCATTGGAGATATGTGAATGTGAACTCTGACGAAATGTTTGTTTTATTCTTTTTTTTTTTTTTTTTAATTAAGCAGTTTATTTTCTCATACTTTTTTCTGGAAATGAAAAGAAATGAAAATGGCTAAAAAAAAAAAGCCAGATAAAAGAATACAGGGATGATACGTACTATAAAATGCATTCCCTGGGAACACGGTCTCATGTTCTTACACTGCTGAAACTGTGGAGTGCGTTATTCTGAAATCAGTTGAGTTTTAACATGTAAAACTGCTTTAAGTGAGAGGAAAATCAGGCCTGCTTCTTCCTGCTCCTCCCTCCCTGTGTGATTTCCTTGATCCTCTCCCTGCTCATCTTCTCCTCCAATGCCTGCTTGCAACTTGTACTCCCAGTAGCCACTTTCTTTAATGAAAAGTAACGCTAAGCACTGAGCAGATTCCACTTCAGCTTTGACACTGGGAAGTGGATTTAAACTATCTGACAGAGCTGGGAACTAGAGCTGATTGGGCATTTTGGCAGTTTAAAGCTGTTGCTTTTTTTTTTTTTTTAGTTTGGTTTGGGTTTTTTCTTTGTTTGTTTTTTGCCTTTGGCATCTGACTTTTTTCCTCTTCACTACTCCCATGTATTACTTTTAGTCTCCAGAGACTAAATCCTTACAGCGTTATCCTCTTGATTCTGGCACCAGCTTCCCCCAGGAGTATTCAGTAACAGATATTGGTCTTCAACATCAAGACCTTCTCCATGTCCTACTCAGAGTCCATTCTATCGAACATGAATTTGGCCAAAGGGATTCTAAATCAACAAGACTACAAGATCAGTTTCAACCTTCATGATGTGGTTTAGCTGGTATAGAGTATTTGTTTAAAGTTGGACATCTTGAGGGTCTTTTCCAACCTTGATGATTCTATGATTCTATTTACAAATGAGAAAAATAGCTGAGAAGCATATTATTAAACAGAGTACAGTAGAGAGATCATCTTCTGTTGTAAGCACAAGGACGTTTCCTATTGATTTATATTGAACTCAATGTGATATAATATAGGAAAAAGAAGTTTCTTGAAGAAAATCCTATTCTATCTCTCTTCTTCCAGAATAACAATAGGAAATACATGTAAGAAGATGACAGTTGTTATCTCCATCATGAAATTTTGAGTGCTCTTGGGGCTAAAAATCCAACCCTTCTCTCATTATCCAGGAAAGTTTTCCTGTTGTTTTTTTCTATGGTCAGAGGGAAAGTGGTGCTGAACTTGGGGGAAAATACAATTCGGATTGGTCCAAAAGTTCACAGAAGGACAGAAGAGGTATACTACTGTTTTCCAAGAAGTTTTGTGATGATAGATGGGATTGTTGTTGCTGTTTTGAAGATACTACACATGCCGTGACATTGATCCATTGTGATCAAAATAAATCCACAGCAGCAAAATAAGCATAAAACCATTCTATTGTAAGGAAGTGTGAAAGAAAAAAGTAGTTATATGACAACTGGGTAGATTTTAGAAGTTGAAGATTGGGAAAGAAGCCAGCCTATAATTTAAAAGACAACTACTGCATGGAATGGGAGTTTATAGATCAGCAGAGCAAGCTATCAATTCCCAATAAAATACTAGGAGTAGTTTAATGCGATCAGCCTCCTAGAAAATGTGGTGGGCCAAGTTCAGAGGTGCACTTGGAACAGAGTCCTGGCTCCAAGCCACACCTGGAACGTATGGTTATGTGCTGGTAGAAAGGAACTCTTTTTGTTCCCCTTATCTATCAGTTCCTCCTCCAGTCTTAAATTTTCATAGAATTATAGGATGTTTTGGGTTGGAAGAGACCTTAAAGATCATCTAGTTCCAATTCCCTGCTGTGGGCAAGGACACCTTCCTCTAGACCAGGCTATTCAAAACCCCATCCAACCTGGCCTTAATGGGACATCCGCAACTTCTTTGGGTTGTAATTTTCAGTTACTCTGCATTCCCTGTAAGTAATCTGACCACTTGATTCAGTCTCTCCCAAGTAGATACCCCAACCTCCTGAATAGTGCTCAGACCGACAGTTATTGTAGCATCATGGCTTTCTTCTCCTACAGAAAAAAAGAGTACAATGCCACCAGAAGTAAAAATAAAAATTCCTGCAAAACAGCAATAAAATTCAGGATTTACAGACTGAGCTGTTTCTTTACTAACTGTAGACATTGGCAGATTACTTATCTAGCTGGTTGTGCACATTTCAGGCAACTTCATGGAGAAACATCCTTTGAAAGCGATTCATCACAGCATCTCTATCTCTGACTGAAGACCTCCCTGAGTCACAATGTATTGGGGTCTGGGAAAATATTCAGCAGACATAGCTCTCAATATCCTTATCTCTTCTTGGACAGTTTCCTCAAAAGTCTGTGTTGGTCACTTGAGTGGATGAGTCACTGGTCCAACCCAGCATAGTCATTCCTAGAGGAATAATCTAGACATCTTGGTTTCATTAAGAGAGAGAAAGAAAAGCATTTTCTGGAGGTGGTTCTCAATGTTCAAGTATAGAAGCAGCCCGGTGACTAACAGCACAAGAACATCTATCTCTGAGAAATTTATGTCTTGTTCCTGTCATGAAAAAGAGGTGTTAAGTGTAGGACCTCTTCAGATGTTGGGTGCTGGCAGCTGACGAAGGATTAGAGTAAAAGAGATTAGGGATGAGTTTCTGAGAGCTGTGATTATTTCACTTGTAGATTGTAAAGTCTTTTTAACATGAAGTTTTCCAGGGGTGTAAGTTTGTAAGTTTCCAAGTAAGTGATTGGGTTCTCTTAGATCCTGCCACAATTGAATGGGAGAAAAAAAAGCTAATAGAATTTGGTGTAATATGAAGACTGTGAACATTACTAGAAAATACAGCATTTCTTTATTATTTGCATCGGAGCAAGTGACAATAACATTGCATTGCAGGGATGACAAGCCCCGGTTAGAGTTAGACCTCACTTGGAGAGATTTAAGAGTCTGCAAGAGACTCAAGAGAAAGTGAAATTGCTGAGGTGATCCAAAAAAGATTACAAAGGAAGTCAGTGGCAGAGCTGGGAAAACAGCTTCTGACTCCCAGGCCACTGCTTACGGCAAGAGACTGTTGTGCTATCAACAAAGACCATGATTTATTCTTTCTGTGCAGCACCATTTATTATTGAACAGCTGTTGTCAGTCCTTTAGTCTATTTGAAAAAATATGAAGAAAGGAAATATCTATTCTTCCCTGAGAGATGGTTTACAGTTTTGTGGATATGACTACTTTAACAGCCTATACTTTTTCCTTTTCTAATTTCACCCCATCAAATTTAATTCTCTACTTTCAGCAACCCTAAATAATTCCTACATGAACTACTGTTCAGTAATGTAAAAAGACAGTGAAGTGTGCCTTGACATCCTAACCAAGATAGTAAATATTTAATATAATGCACTCTGTGAGAAGCAAAGTGCAATTAAATGAAAAGTCAGATAAAATGAGCTTAAATGCAATAAATACGAGTTACTATTCAGTGCCGAGAAGTTGCAAGTGTATTTGTTTCCTCTCAGTTAGCACTATTGGCAGCCTGCTTTTTGTGGTTTTGAAATGGCAACAGACACCCACTTTGCAAGCCTGCTTCATCATGTCTCCTAAAATAATTATTGATATTATTGGATTTATTGTTTGGCATCCCATTTTTTTTTTTTCAACTGCAAAAGTCTGTGTTGCTGGATTATTCTTTTATTATTATTTTTGGTTTGCCTGAAAAAAAGTAATAGAAAATTTGCAATAAATATTGAAAACTGCTCATTTTTATAAAAAAGATTTGGAAAAGAAAATGCAGATTTGATCCAGTAGTACTTTCATCCTGCAAGGTGGAAGAATTCAAATAGAAGCAAAAACTGGTTTTATGCTTTCATGTCCACTTTGAACTGGTTGTAGTATTCTTTATTTATTGTCCCATACTTTCATGTTCTCACCGTATGCTGTGCTCCCTTCAGAACTACCTATGCTTTTCCACTTCATTTAGCAATAATGAATTATTTTTTGTCTACTCATCACCTAAAAGCTGAGAAACCATTGCTTGGAAGAATAATTTTTTTCTTGTAGTATATGGAGAGGCCATGCTAGTTAAAATCCAAATTAATCCAAGTTAAGGATAGCTTCAAAGCTTCCTAGAACAACTCATGAAGGCTACTGCAGGCTTCTAGTCATAAGTCTTCTAGAATTTTTGCTAATCTTGACTATGCAAGATCAACTATATTTAGATTTTGTATTTGAAGGAAAAATATTGTCTAGAGATACATGCCTTTTTAATCAGAATCTACAAATAATGAGCATGTCTTGCTGTCTGATCAAAGAATGCAAGTAGAATCGTAGAACTGTAGAATGGTTTGTGTAAAAAGGGACCTTAAAGATCATCTTGTTCCAACTCCCCTGCCATGGGCTGGGACACCTTTCATTAAAACGGCCCTGTGTAACCTGGCCTTCAGGACTTCCAGGAATGGGAAAGTCCATTAAGTGTACTAGTTAGTTTAATTATTCTAATTTTAAAAGCACTGAAACATACCCATCTTTTATGTTTTATTCTGAAACAATTGCTTGAAAACTGTTAGCTTCTTGTATCAGAAACGTAATCCAAATTGCTTTTTTCTGTGGGATGAGGTAGAATCTTAGAATCATTAAGGCTGGAAAAGATCTCCAACATGGCCAAATCCAACCTTTGACAAAATACCACTGTCCCCATTAAACTGTAATATAAAAGGACAAATCTACTCAGTTTTTTGAACACTTTCAGAGATGGTAATTCCACCACTTCCCTGGGGATCCTGTTCCTGATATCTCACACATCACGCTTGTGTTATTTGGAGTTTCAGTCACACAAGAGCAGGTTATAAACATGCTCTGCAGTGTGTATGCTTTTCATGGATCCAGTCTGTTTCTTAGTCCTGGGGGACCTGGCAGGCTTTATTTTGCTCTCCAGTGATGATGGATCCTTGCGAAAAAGCCAAAGATTGGAAAAACTTGTCCCTTTAATAAAATTCGCATATGGCTGTCTGACTGGTCTGAGTATGAACCAGGTCCAGGTGGCCAAGAAGCTCAGTGGCATCCTGGCCTGTATCAGCAATAGTGTTAAATGGGGGCAGTGACTGCCCCCCTGTACTCAGCACTGGTGGAATCCTGTTCAGTTTTGAGGCCCTCGGTATGAGAAAGACATTGAGGGGCTGGATCATGTCCAGAGAAGGGCAATGGAGCTGGGGAAGGGTCTGGAGCACAAGCCTGATGAGGAGTAGCTGAGGGAGCTGGGGGTGCTTAGCCTGGAGAAAAGGAAGCTCAGTGGGGACCTTATTGCTCTCTAGAGCTGCCTGAAAGGAGGGTGTAGCAGGTGGGGTGTCATTCTCTTCTACTGGAAACAAGTGACAGAACAAGAGGAGATGGCCTCAGGCTGTACCAAGGGAGGTTTAGATTAAATATTAGGAGAAGGTATTTAACAGAATATCCACATTCTCTGGAGACACCCTTCTCTCTGGAAGGGTTCAAAAAAGACATGGATATGTCTGTCGGTGTGTGGGACATGGCTCTATGGTGTACATGGCAGTGGTGCTAAGGTGATGATTGGACTTCATGGGGTTAAAGTTCTTTTCAAACCTTCATGGCTCTATGATTCTATTCTACTACTGCCCCCACCATCCAAAACACACTATTAATGCTGATACTCTGGAATTCGCTCTCACATAGAATATTTTAAACTATTAGTTTCATACAAAGTAGTCACTTTCAGTAATAAAATCACCATCCCTAAGATACTATCAGTTTTTATACTGTTAATTAATTCAAGGAGATGTGCTGACCTGCATCTGGATGCCATGCTCAGTTGTTAAAATTGTTTTGTAGTTGCAGTTAAATACACAGAAAGGACATGGCTGCCTTCACTTAGTTCTGTACCCTTCATTTTGAAACTTATTCTCCCATAATCTCATACAGTGGCTTATATCAGGATTTTTTTTTTTTCAAATATGACAAGGTGTCTCACAATCAGCCAGGATTTTTCCAACATTTCTGAATGAGATATGCTTTCTAAGAATAATTTTTTTCCCTGATTATCTTCCTCTTGAAATGATGTACTCATTGACAGATATTCAACCCCCGTACTGCAGACTGCTGCATAATAAACTTGAAGCATAAGGAAGAGTTACTTTGAGGAAGTACACACAGGAATGGAGTTTTGCTTGCATCCATGTTGGAACTGCAAGGACAGCTTTACAATAAAGATTACTGCTGAAATCAATAGGAACATGGTGAAAGAGGAGGGAATAAGCCTGCTGAATAGGGCATTGTTACTGCATAGTCGTTGTTCATTTTAGCACCGCATATTAATAAGGTATTTGTTGCTATCACTGCAGCAAATAACTAGCTTTGTTTTCTACAGAAACATTTCAGTTAAATAGATATGCAGCTTACATTGTAAGCCTAAGTTTTTTAGACTAATGAGAAAGCAGTAGCCCACTGGCTTATAAAGCTACTTAGTACATTGGGTTTGACTCATTTTAAAAAGTGTGGGAAATGGCAATGGATAACAGAAGACCCCCTTCGAGGAACAGGAAAAAAAAAAAGTTTAATATGCTATTCCAATGAATTCCCTGGAGGATTAGGTAGAAAAGTGTAATTAAGGTTTCAGATCTTTATGGAATGTTCCATGTTGTTAAACAAACAGTAAAAATCATAGCTATTCCTATAATAAAACTTAAAGAGATTTCCCTTGTTGAAATAAACTTAATGTACAGTATCATATGGGGGGCAAGTATCTTCATATTTGGTAGATTTAATGGGATTCAGGGACTGTGTTATGGCAGAGCTTAAGAAACCAGGTTATGATCAGAATTTCACCTTCAACTCTTCAGTTTGTAATAGATTAATGAAGTTAAAGTTTTGTGAAACAGTTGGCTGCTGCAGTTACAGTTGTGACAAACTATCTGAACTTCTCTTGGTGAAATGATGCAAGAAACGCTTGAAGACTCTTCTGTACACCATTGAGAGAAATACCTCCTACATAAGTTTTTAAGGCAGTAAATATATGAGAGGGGTGGTTTGTTTTTTGTGCTGCTTCATTTATTTTTTTATATTACCACTATATACTGAAATAATGAATATCATGCTTGTAATGGCACCGACATACAATTTGATAATGAATAGCAGCAAGTGGAATACTTCAGATTAAATTACAAAGGATGAAAGACATCAGTAGGCATCTGTTGCAAGACATGAAATGAAAAGAAAATAAATTCTTTAGAGCAATTATTCAAAAACTGGATAAAGAATATAGTACTCAAGTACTATTTTAACTACCTAGAAATCTGCTGGGTAAAACTCCCTGTTAAACATGGATCATCAAAAATGTTCCTAAGTTACACAGATGAAAAAATTTATTATGTGGAAAAACAAGAACTAAATCTAAAGAAGTTTTTGTACTTGTATATTTTGTAGATAGAAAAAACCCGAAAGAGTTAATTATGATGTCAAAGATGTCTACAATGATCTGTAGTTGTTTTGTTGCAGTTTACATATCTACAGCCAGGTGTACTGGACTCACCCCATATCCATTGAAATTAAACAAACATTTCTAGAGTGTAGCTTGTTAAACTTGGGTTTTGATGCATATTTAGGGATGAGACTAGTTGTAACCTGAACATGTCCATTTTTGAACTCCATTGACTGTGGAAGGGCTTAGACTTGTGGATTGTCTATAATTAGTAAGATGATTGCATTTTTCTTTCTGGATAACATGCAAGGAAGGATAAGAGAGAGCTCCAGAGCTGTGTTTTGGCACTGTACAATCAGTCACACTGACAAAAATGGGTGGCCCAGCAGTGAACAGGGGTGTAGCACACAATTTAATCAATGCGAGACATAAAAGGATGAAAGGACTGAAATACTCTGATGAAATCCTATCCAAATCTTAATAAGGATCTTCCAGTTTCTGCCTCAAAATAACAAACTATGTTTAATTATTTAAAAAAAAGTGCAAGGAGAATGGGACATGGCATAAATATGTGCTTTAACTAAGAGAATGAGGTCTGACCTAGAAAAATGTAGGCTAATAAATCTGAGAGGGAAATAATCTAAAGCACATTTATTAAGCAGACAAAGATACCTGGAAAGCAGAAATGTCAAAGGAGACCTTGGGGTTTTAGCAGACAGCAAATGATATATCTGCATGCTGCAGTGCTAGAGGATTACAAAAGGGGATGTTGTGACTTCAGTCTGTACGTGCAGCGTCATCATTCCTTTGTCCATTGGGAGGCGATTTTCTTGCTGTACAGCAGTAATGAGATTGCACCTTGAATATAGTGATGGATGTTGACAAATTGAAGGGAATTCCGAGAACAGCAGCAAAAATCATTAAGGGGCTGAACAACCTGACTTGGTAGGAAACAGAAAGTCATGCTCTCAGAGGATAAAGGGAAAAGATTGTTTCTCTTATGCCAAGGTGACAAAAACAGGCATGATGGGATTATGTTAAACAAAAGAAAATTTGAGCTGCGAAGCAGGAAGAAATTCCTTCTGCAGCATGACTAAGAAATTGCTCAAGTATATGGTTGACCACACTAATAGAAGGAGATGTCAGCAGAAAAAGTTGATCAGAACTTAATTCGTTCTGGCATTTGTACAGTTACCTTTTTTAAATTAAAATTAAATCAAATACAGTAATCTGTGTTTTCAAATTGTGCATTCTGCGTGTCTGATGATCTGATGAAGTATACTGCAAATGTCTGGTTTGTTGCTGGTTGTATTAGACATATAATTATGACTGTGCATGAAGTTATTTTTCTGAACTTCTCTGGGAAATAAACATTAACATTAACACCTTATGATTTTCTGCCACATTTTACTGGTTTTTCAACACAGTGGTTTCTGAATTGACTTCAGTCTTCTAGTTGATGGGCTATATGTGTATGCTCCTCTGTTCAGCAGAATAAGTTAATGTTTATCCAGCCACTGTACAGGCTTTTTCACTGGTACCGTGTTGTATTGTTGATAACACAGTGGTGATACAGTCTTCCAAAAAGAAAGCATTTTAATGTGCAAAATGCTTTGTAAATACCAGAACTCACAGTGCAGGCCAGGTTGAATGGGGCTTTGAGAAACTTGGTCTAGTAGGAGGTAGTAGAAGGTGGCAGGAGGGTTGGAACTGATCTTTATGATCCCTTCCAACCTAAGCCATAGTAGGACTTCATGCTTTCTTGACAACCATCAAGATCAGGGTAGAAACTGCTGATTTAGACTGCTTTTGTGTGTGGGTCTTTCCGACACCAAAATTCTATAAATACATAATTAGAAAAAATATTCAACATGCCCAAGTTGAATATCCCGAGAAGGTGGCATTTACTGAACAAAACAGCACCAATGTTAAAAATTGGAAGGAAGGAAGCAGGGAGCTATTTGCATTGAAAAGAAATTATCATCTCTGTCACTTGCACTGAGCTCAAATGCCTTTCTAATGCATAATGTATTTCTGACTGTGTAGGGATGTATAGCATAAGGTACTTAAAGACTACTTGCTAAGAGGTTTCACAAAAAAAAAAAAAAAAGTTGTCAATTAACAACAGAAAATTTCAAATCACTGAGTCACTTTTAAACCTTTTGGGTAAGAGACTTCATCAGATGCTCTGTAGAAGAGAGAACATTGCAGTGGCAAAGGTATGGATTAGTAAGTCTTTTCTAGTCATAATTTCAGTTATCTGGTATGAGACTTTCACGACATTCCATTCACATTGGACTCCCTACACAACTGGAGTGTATGGCAAATAAGAGAGGAATCTCATTTCTTTTGCTATTTAGCTCTGAAAAATTAATGGTGATTAACTTAAAATTAGTTGACAGGAAATAGGACCTTAATGCTGTTAGAACATTAAACTAAGGAATATTCATTCACTTTTTAATTTCATAATCTGTTAATCTGCTTTAATATTTATGGATAGTGATGGTTATTATTTTCTTGTTATTTTCACCTCCTTCCTTCCCCTTTTCAATGGAATCAGTTTCTTTAAGAATAAATAAACTAATTTCTGTAGGTATTGCTGAAGTGTGTATTTGAGAGGATCATTGGGTGAATGTCTGCCACATCATAAAATTTAGGTGTAAGCATCTCAGGAATTCCTTTACTCCACTACCATATGCAGGGCTGGAATCAGATCTGATCCGGAAGGGAAGGAGGCAAAGGATGAGTGTCTGCTCAATGATTGCTCCTGCAGTCACAAGCAGTAATGAGGGTGCACTGGGAAATGCCAGCCTCCTACACCTTGTAGTAAATCTGCTCCTTTGCAAAAAGATTCCATGGTGAAAGGACTTTGATTTGTAGAATCCCGGGATAAGATGACTTGGAAGGGGCCCACAGGGATCACTGAGTCCAGCTCCTGACCCTGCCCAGCACCATTCCCAAGAGCTGCACCACATGCCTGACAGCACTGTGCAAACACTTGAACTCTGTCAGGCTGGCGCTGTGACCACTTCCCTGGGGAGCCTGTTCCAGAGCCCCACTACCCTCTGGGTGAAGAACCTGTGTATCCAACCTACACCTCTGCTGACACGACCTCAAACTTCTGTTGGGTCCTGTCACTGGTCACCAGAGAGAAGAGATTAGGGTTTGTCCCTCCTCCTCACAAGAAAGTTACAGGCTGCAATGAGTTAAATTCAAGTTTTATCAGTCTTCATGTAAATATAGTCTGTACTTTCCAATATAGTGTCATTATTTACTTGAGGATTTACTGTAAAAAAGGTGTTTCTGAAATTCATTAGCTTGTATTTTAACTGAAAGTCTTTTACTTAGTCTAAGAGAGGGAACAAGGGGCCGTGCATAGAATGTGCAAAGGGGTTCTGCAGCCAAGCTGCCTGGGACAAATTTAGTGGACCTCTTTCATTAGCTGTGAAGGTCATATCCCATTGACTTCTGTGGCACTGCACCAACATAATTCAAAGCACAATTTGTTCCAGTAAAGTTGGATTTGATCTCCTGTTGCAGTCGTTCTGGCTTCTAAGCCACTTAGTAGTGTGAAGGAGTGTCAAAAGTTTTGCTGGTATGATTGGTTGTGATTTAAGATTCTTTGTCCATTTACTTTCTGGTTCATAAATGAGTATTCAAGAAAGGCATCAGAGGAAAGGTTCTTTGATTTCATTTATCTGATTATGGCTTGATTCCACGCCATGGTGATTTCTGAAGAAATGTTCTCGCACATTCTACGTGTCTCAAAATATTTAACTTAAAAACATTTCCTCAATTTTTCAGTTTGAAAGGTATTTTGCAGTCGATGATCTTGGAGGTCTTTTTCCACCTAAATGATTCTATGAATCTACATCTAGTGTCCCTCTTGGCACTGGTTAGACTTAACTAAAAAGTTACATTTCACACGTAGGACAAACATCTTCAGGTGGAGTACACGAGAAATAATAGCTTTTCGTAGATTTGGCCTAGTTGATTTAATTTTAGATAACTCTAGCTAAACTAGTTTGTTGTACAGAAAATGAGAAGATACTTCTTTCACCAGAAAGGGCCAGTTTCTGCAGTTGGGTGGGTTCTTCTGGTAAGAAGAAGGGCGTTTTGGTGCTCTGGTTTCCTGTGTCCCAGGGCATATCTCTGCCCCATATCTCTTTACTGTAGAATTGTAGAAATGCTAGCATCTTGTCTACTCATAGTGCCATATGGGACTTCCTAACATTAATTGAAAAGCTAATTAATAGCTTTTTTTTAATGGCACGTGAATGCATCTGAATTGTCGTTTCTAGTCACTGCTGAAGAACTATAAGTATTGAAGCACACCAAATAGCCTTAAAAAAAGTAATAACTGTGAATTCAAAACACTTTGTTGTTATCCAGTGCCAGAAAAGCAGTGCTGCCTGTTATATTCAGATACAGACAGATTGAGTTCTTGTAGCTGAACCAGTACCATGTGGTTTGGTCCCCTAGTTGAAGAGGGAGACCAGCTTCTATTTTTGTTGTTGTCGTTGCAACATTAACCTCCAGGAGGTTTTGTTTTATTGCTGGCCTATTCTCCAGATGACTGTTTTCAAGTGGAAGGGGAGGTAAATCTGACAAGAAAGCAATAATTCATGGAGAAAATGACAGCAATAATGAAATGCTGCAGTGGTGGAAAGATTGCCCCAGCAGAAATGTTCAGCCTGGCTCACCTGCTGGAAGTTCATTGTCTCCAGTGTGTCTCTTTTAGACCTGACTTTGGCCCAGTATATTTTTTTTAAGCATGAGACCACTTTGCTATTTCAGAGCTCTCACTTACTGGTAACATTGACCTGAATCTAAACAATTGTTATGTGAATCAAATAATAGTATCTAATGAACCAAGTTGTGCTCTAATATGAATGTGCTACCTGGGGAATTGCATTGTGTATTGCTGGTCTGTGTGGGTTGCTCTTTTGGCAGAGTCACAGAAAAATGAGAAGAACATTTCCATAAGAAGGACCAAGGACTTAAGAAAACTTGGTTTCCCTGTCAGGTCATTCACTCTAAGGAAAGAGGTAGAGGGCAATAATTCTTCTGTGAAACCAGGTAACAACCTTTTAATAAGCATCATTAAGTCTTTAGGTTGAAATAAGAGGCTATCTACCCTTTTATCCCATATTATATTGCCCAAATTCCTCTTTGCTGTCCTCTCTGTGGTTAGATGAAAGCCCCCTGTTTTCATATCGATCACTAAAAGCACTTTCCCCTTGTACCAGTTCACTGCATCACTTCTAAATGCAGTTCATCTGATCTCTTTTACTTTGGCTGCTGCTCATTCAGGGCTACAAAAACTGTAGTTTCAGGCAGGTCTTGGAACCAAACGATCATATTTCTTACCTCATTCCAAGGGATAACATTAGGATCTTTGTTTAGGTGGGATTCAGAATAAAAATAAAGCTCATTTTGCTTTCCCATGCATGCCCACACACGTGCTCACCCACATATATATACACCACTCTTTCTCCACAAGGGTTATTTGAACCCAGAACAGTAGACATCTGTGTATGTTTGTGCTTATTTCTTTTCAGTAACACACTTTCCAAATGCTAGCTGCTGTGGAAGTGTAACTGCACTGAAATATTAACCCATGTAACAACCTAAACTCTGCAGGGCTGGAGGTTGAATGATTCTTGGAGTTATTCCTTCTCATTGACAAAGAAATGTTTCTCTTTGACAAGGAAATTACTCAGGCAATGAAGTTTTTGGCTTAGGAGTTATGAAGAATGTACTTGTAAACAGCTCTAAGCTTATGTTTTGCTGTTGCTTTCAGTAACTAGCATGTGGCTGTAGATCTTTCCACTTGCAATTTTTGTATGCATGGAATTTTATAAGCATGAGACTCAGTGGAGCACTGTCTGTTTTCTCATCTTCTCTTTTATCCCTGCCAGATAAGCACCAAAAATCCATATTTTAGCTTGAAGGAAAACCATCCACAGTGATAAGAACCAGCTTCACATGCCAGATAGATTGGAAAATCAGGCTAATATTTTAAGGGACTGTTCCTGCACTGAAGTGAAATGACAGGTGTAGACCCATACAACAGGCTGGATTTTATGAATGCACATCAGCACAGTAACTGTGTTCAAAGCAGTCTGCAAGCTGCAAGGTAAAAACAAAACAAAACCAAACACATAGAAAAATTGTTTTTTAAATAATATGACCTTTCCATAGTCTGTCTTGCCAGTCATACGCAATGATTTTCCCCATCTTGTTTACATTAATATCCCCCGCTTTGGTGTTCCCTAACTTCATTTGATGGTGTCACAGGCAACACTTTCTCTGCTCTGTTCCTTGTGACCAAGCAAATTTTTGTATTTGTGTGTTACCTTGGATTCCATTGTCAGTAAATGAGAACACTAACTCCTGGCCAGGCTTCACCCTCCCTTCCCTTCTCTTCCCACAAGATTTAATTGAGCGGTTTCATCAAATGCAGCTTAACCTTATGCAAGAACATGAAATAGCATATGGTTTTCATCCCAGAAAGATAATTAACCCCCAGGTGATTTCAGTCAAATGGCAAGAAAAAGAAATAGTCGGGTTGTTTTTGGAAGGGACAAGAGAAGGAGGAAGCAGGGAAATGATGTCACCTCTGGTAGCTTTTTGAACTTTGAGCCCTGAAATCTCAGTTTTGATGAATGCACTCAGTCCACTCATTATGAGAAAACTGAAGCATGTCTCAGGGTCCCCTGATCATGAAATTGACGCCCTAGGGCATCAGTGTGCACACTGCTTCCTGCACTAGCTAGCCCAATTGCTTGTTCAGCAAAGAATTCTTGGTCTTGTTGACAGATCACAGAAACACCACCTCTCCCAATCAGTGTTTGCATTTAGAGAGATAGTATTGTTCCTGTCTTCCCTTCATTCCTCTAGGGAGACTAATTTCATGGTATTCCACTACACCTTCACTACAAATTGTTGTAGTCCTCTTCCCATTGGCAAGGTATAAACTAGTTTTTATGTTTCTACCCTCTACTTTATGCTTTTCTTTCTGCAACATTGCATCTGTGCTATACTGGCTGATGTATGATAGGAGAAGGGCTGTTACATTTGTACATCAAATCTTATATCCGTAGTTTGCCCTACACAGTCAGAAAATATTTGTACGCTTTACATCTGATAAAGGTCATCTTCTGAAATGCAGAGGTGCAGAAGAATCTTCCTGAGTCTAAAGACAGATTAGCTGCAATGATCTTTGCTATGGTTCATTTCTTTTGTAGAAGGAAGAAGCTTCACATAATTTGGACAAGTTTACCATTGCTTAACAAGAACTGTGAATCACGTCAATGCATTGTGGCTGCAGCATGGGAAATTTTGAGTAGGAGCTGGGGTACTGGAAAATTTTCTGCGGAGTTAAGAAATAAATTAATAGTGTGAAGCAAACACTTAAATGTTCCTCCTTAGTCTACAACCAGCTTCAGGAAGGAAAGATGCAGAAAAACCTCACATTTTTCCTTAAAAAGTAAAAATGGGAGACAGAACTCCAGGTGTGTCACTTGCCTGCTAGAGATAGGATGACATGAAATATGAAGCTGTCAAGCAGAGAGCAGAGCTGATCCAAATCTGACAAATGTAAAATAGTGAGCTCAACAGTTCTGCCTTCCTCCTTCTCAGTCCCATCAGCCAGGCCTACAACTCAAGTGTTAATGGAGCACTGAACCATCAGCAGCCATCTCTCTCCCATAAAATGGTCCCCACCAAATGCTGTGGAATGGCAGAGGCTTTTGTCCTGGAGGCCCATGCTGAAAGGAGACCTTCTTGGTAGCACATCTTCTTTTTCAGCGACTACTTCATTCAACATCATACGTTCTCATTATTCCCAGTTATTCTCACTGGCTCTCCTGATGGAAAGGTCAATTCTTCCTGCTGGAGACCTGGGAGGGACAATTTTGTATGTCAGTCTTCCAGCTACCAAAAAGACACAAGGTGTTATATTCTGTCCTACACCATGTGATTGCCCTTACATCTCTTTGTAAGAGCATTCCACACCCATTTGCCAGATTTATTTCCATCTTGGAGACTAAATATGTTTGAATGAGTGAATCCTGGCAAACATTTCAAGCACCTGCCTTGCTTCTGGCGGAATGCTGAGCAGTGCTACGGTTGGGCTGTTGCACGGTAATTTTCAGGCTCTGAAATCTTGGATCTGTTGAGATGGTTCTCCTGCAGCTCCATGGGATGCTCCTTTTGTCACCAACCATCTGCCAGTTCCTTTGGCTGCGCAGGTATAAAGTGTGCATGCCAGCCTGACTGGTGTCAGCCCTGAAAATTCCCCAGTACTGTGTGCGAACAGAAGGCTCTGTTCTAGGTGTGAGGAAATATTGTATCATTCTGAGGAAAACTCCCCAAGCCCCTTGGGGAAAAAGAAAAAAACAGTTCTTCTTGTCAAGATCAAAGGTGATACAAGGATGGGGAAAATGTCATTGATGGTGGGTTGAATACATATTTAGGTAACAAGCTATATGGAGAGGGGTGTTGATAACATCAATATATGTGTCTGTCAAGTGCAGGCAAGGTAGCAATATGTGACCACAAGGTAGAAATTGTGTTGGCAAGATGGACTTGACCCAGAGGGTCCTTTTTGAGTCCCATGAAATACTACAGTATTACTTCTGAGCTTTTTCTTCCATGAAATGGGTCACAGAACCTTTTATTGGCAGCTTAAGAAGTAGGTGAAATCCAGTCTTGACACTTTGTTTTTACTACTTGTAACATGTGGTCAATATTGCAGTAAAATTATCAATGCTTTACTTTCTCTGTTCTCATGCAGAGTTATTGGAGTGTATCACTGCTTCTGTACTATCCATGGTCATGATGATGACACACAAACAATGTGCCTGGAATCATACAAAATATTTGCATAGCAACTGTGCCAAATAGGGTCAAGTTGTTTTACAGAAGAGTTCACTTAACTGCAGGGAATTCTGCAGTTTGGTACCATACCAAACAGTGGCCACAGGTTACTTCTTCACATGCTCTGCTGCATGCAAGAAAATTGGCATGAGGGGCTCCTAGGATTGTATTCCTCTTTGCATGGTTAAATGGCTGGAAGCACTAGCCAGTTATGAGTATTTTGGCTTTGTGTGAGTACATGGAAGAGCCCAGAACAGAAACCGAGGAGTTCACTGCTGTGGCTTCATTTCATGGACTCAGAAATACAGAATATCTCAGAGGCTGGAAGGGACCTTGGAGATCATGTAGTCCAACACACAGTACTCAAAGCAGTGTCAGCCACAAGAGCCCAGGGATTTCTCCAGTCACATTTTGAATGTTGCCAAGGATGGAGTTTCTGCAGCCTTTCTGGATAAACAGTTCCAGTGTTCAAGCACTCTTCCCCCAGTCCAGAAGCTTTACAGGACTAATGTGTTTTAATTTCTCTGTTGTTGATTCTCTAATACAGAAGACACATCTGTGTAGAATAATAATGTTTAGTAAGTAGACCAAAAAGCTCTCTTTGCCAGGCTTGGTAACCTGTCAGGTTACCAAGCCTGAGTCAGGGAAGTATTCATAAATAATTGAGCTTTCTCAGATGAAGCAGTGCGACCCTTGGCCTCAGTATTACTTATCTTATTTAATAAAGGATGTTCTGGGGGTGCATTCAGGATCAAGAAGAGTTTTGTTAATGCTGAAGGATGGTACTGGTATCATAGCCAATTAATGTGCCTGTTCCTACTGATGATAAATGGGTCTGTCGTCTGTTCATCTGGCACTGAGCTTTGAGCCTTACATAATCATTTGTGGCTATACCCAGGGGCTTTGACAGTTAACATTTCAGCTTTTACAGGTCATCAGAATTTTTCAAGAAAGATAGATTTGGTAAATAGTAGTCTGCAGCAGAAAACTGGAGGTGAAAACAAAGCATTCAGAGGATAAGGTCTGTAAAATGGGCCAAAACTCTTCTGAGGAAGAATCTTTTCAGTTCTAGTTCAAAGTTTAGGGAAAGGAGAAAAGTGTGAGAAAAGATAAAATGCATCAAAGGAACTCTGGTGAATCCAGGCTGCCTTAGCCTTCATGGGTTAATAGATCATTTGAAACTGCTGTTTCAGTGGCTCTGAAATTGCAGGAAGTGGTTTGAGGCCAAGAGGGAATAATGACTCCAGGAGACATAATTTCTAGGGAGGAACTGAGGTCCTGCAATTCTGTTTTGGAGGAAACATAAGCCACAGAATGAAATTTCTTGCAGTTTCAAGGTTAGCAGAGAAGCTGATGGCTGGAAGAGAGAAATCTGAGGAGGGAAGCAGAAAATATGAAATCATCTCTGTGTGTCTATGTGTGTGCAATGTTATGCCACATTGCCAAGTCTTTTGTCCTTTAGCCAAGAATCTGAGCTGAAAACCCCTTTTACAAGGTCCTTCCAAAATGCACCACAGCTCTCCAATTCTAAATATTCATGTTAGTTCAACATGGAAACACTGGGGATATGGGTTTTGAAATGTTTTAATGATTACTGTCCTCTGATAGATAATGGACAGGCAGAAGAGAGAGAGAGAGAGGGAGGGAGGGAGGGAGGGAGAGGCTTTGCTCACGTGACATTTCACCAGATGAGAAGACAGCGATGGCCATGCGCAACTTGCACCACTCTGGTTGCTGCTTCTGGTTGCTGCTTCTGGTGGTTTTCTATCAGTAGACTCACATCTGAGAATCACGGACAAAGAGAAAAGCACATCTTTACAGATTGATCCCACCACAGTGGCAGAGGCATGAGAGTTAGCTCAGTCTAAATTTAATCTGCCAGTCTCCCTGGAGTAAGTGGAGAGAGGCACCTTCACAGGGCAATTCAGAGAAGGAATCTGACTGCAAGGGCAGCATTAACCTTTATGACTGTTCTGCTTTTGCCAAGAGTCAATGGTATCAATTCATAGCTGAGTGGAGAAGACTTATACTGGCTAAGAAGCAGTCCCAGTATCAATAAAACTACCACAGTGTGTTCTCTGTATCACAGAACTGCCATATGTCTCCACTTATGGGGATTGGGTATGGGCACTGTGGAGGGAATTGCTTTTCTGAGCAGGTTAATGTAACAAAAAGTGAGCCGCTCTGCAGCCATTAATCTCCCTAAAGCCCATAGTCTCAGTCCTCCTGTGCTGTACTCTGTGCTGTGGTTCATTATGGAGTCTTTAAACACCTCAGCTGAAGAGGGAGAAAGTAATTTAAAAAGAAAACACAGCTTTGGCTCCTTTAGTTGGATTTTTGGGGAAGTAAGGTTCCTCTTAGGTTGAACTTCTTAGACTTTCCTTATTTTGTTTATATTGTATTACAGAGGCCAAGTGCTATTGAGTAGATACCCAAAAAGAATGCCCAACATTAGAATATTTAATAAATCAAGATAAACTAAGGTATTTAAAACTGAGTTTTAAGTATTAGAGCATTTTTGTTCTTTTTATTCTTATTTTTTTTTATTCTCAATTTAGTTATAAAATCTGATGTTCATGCTCTTATTTTTAATAATAATCTAACTTATAGTGCTTTAGGAACTATAGCTTCAAGAAGAAAACATAGATGAAGGCTTATAGTATAAAACCTGCTTTTATTTAATACCTTGGAGGTTTGGGGAAGGGTTGTTTGTGTCTTTTTTATCATCAAGAGGTATCCAATAACAATTTTCTTTATTTTAATTATGTCTAGAATATACTGCTCATTGTAAACAAAACACGTAGTTATTTAACATGCATATTTTAGCTCAGGGATTTGAAACAGTCTACTGGGCTAGGACACATGCTGTATATTTCCATTTATTTGCTCAGAGAAGTTTGTCAGGACTTCTAAGATAAGTTTGAATAATCTCAACCTACTGTTGTGAATTTTTCTTTTCCTTATCAAAATAATATTATAAATACATTTGTGGAACTCTTGGTGGAGAAAAGATTTACTGTTTCTGATAATTGTTTCACTCCTGTAAATCAATGTAGTGCTACTTACATCAGCCAGGCTACTATTTACCCCAGCTTGAACGTCTCCTTCTTCAGTTCCAATATTAACTCAGTTAAAAATAGTACTTTTATATTTAAGCCTCTGCTTCCTGAAGTGACAGTAGGTGGGCCAACTCGTAACATGATCAACATTTACAGCATGATCTCTACTGGAATACGTTTGTGCCAGCTCCTAACAAACAAAACATAATGGCTTTTTGGAATCACACTGCTTTAATTTTTACAAAAAACCAATAATAATTAAAGAATGAAAAATGTGATATAGTGTGCATAAATGTGTTTAATAGCATACAACACAAAATTTTTGGTACTTTGTTATGCAACTCGTTCCCTTAAGCAGTACTTGTGTAAAGGGGTTATGTGTTTGGTTTGTATATGGGGAGTAGCAGTAGTGACATGGGGGATCACAGAGTCCTGTTCTCAATGCATAGCTTGTGATTTAGTGCAAAATTTAGTTTTACAATAAACTTAGAGACATTTGAGATGACATTTGAGATGCCCAAAGCCATTTTAGATGCCCAAGCTCATTTAAGAGACTGGCAGAGAAGATGCAGGATTTGCAGGAAACCCATGTCTTTCTGGACAGCAGCTGAAGGACAATCAGAATAACTAGGGCATCTCTAGTTGCACTGGACAGTTCAATGTGGACAGCTGAGCTGGGTTGCATCTTGCATCTGCAGTCACAACTTTTCAAGCTATTTTTTGATAACACTGAGGGGCATGCTAATTGTGACCTATCAGAAGCTGTTGGTCCTTAGCAAGATCATATATTGGCTCATTTTCTCGCTGTGCCACACATGATTATTAGTGAGCGTTGTCACTAAACAGTGTGACATTACCCAGTATGTCTATGGTAAATATAGATTCAAGTACCTCTAAAACTGAGAGTTATCTTCAAGTCCTCATTAAATATGGGGACAAAAAGTGCCCAGGACATTACTAAGTTAAAGTGTCTGAACAATATGCAGTAGGGGACTGAGATGGTAATTTTGTCAGTGTATATTGAAACAGTTGGACTCATCTAGGTGTCAGACACAGGAGTGTCTCTTCTAAATTTCTTCCAAAAACCCAATATAATCTTCAAAACTTACAGTGTTTCAGTGATATTTTAAAATAAGGAAATAATCATTTATTACCAGCATTAAGCATAAAATATAGACAGAAAAAGAAAACAAATGCAGGTAGAAGGTTTGTCCCATGAGAAGCGTACTGTCTCTTTCTCCATGTTTAAATGTGTGCATACTAACTTAGGTCCAGTTTCATTCCATCCAGCTTGAAGCACCTCGAATTCCATATACTCCTTATCCAGCCTTTGAGACCACATCTATTGTGTGAAGCCACCAATGGATAGTGGCTGGGTGTATATATCTTTGGTGGGAGCAAGCCTGGAACATGCTATAACTGTTCCTGGGAAAATCAAAGCATGGGAAGGCAGTGTGGACACGGCTGGCCTGTAGATATGGAGGTAGATACCCATTTATCCATATCTATACAGACATTAAAGACAGGTACCAATTACAGTCTGATGTGATAGCCTGGCTTCTGATGGAGGTACTCTGGTGGATAGTGGGAATCTGAGTCTTAGAATCCTGACAGCTGCCATGCAAAGAACCTTTACAAATCCATGCCAGTCTTGTCTGACACTCAACACCTGGCTCCTTTTCTGTAGTGAGGATGGCTGGACCGTTGCAGTGGCGCACTGGTTTTTGTGGATGGTGATCCCAAAACGGGAATTGAGAAGAGGCCACCCGAGTTATTCTGACGCATGACTTCAGTGCTTTGTATTCTTAGACAGATGAGGATCTGAAATATGTAAGTAACTATCATTGTTTTTGTGATTTATTTGTAAAGATGAGTCAAAGAAGTAAAGCTCTTAATCTATCATGGGTGTGGTATTTAGACATTTATAATTTTCTTTTGATGTGTGTTTATATTGGAGTTGATAAATCAAGATTGTCCTCATGATATTTTAAGCACCATTATTTGTATCCATCCTTGTATTTTTTAAAGAAATGAAAAGAGCAAAAACCATGAAATTATTTTCAGTGTCATTTTAAATTTATTGTTTAATAAATAGCAATCACTTGGAAAATCCATTTTTTTCCCCTGTGTTGTTAACAAGAGATTTAACCAAAGTGGTCGAATCAAGATGAGAAATGATCCTAGGTTCCTGAAACGCGAATAAATGATATTGTCAATATTAATGAACTGGTCTGGAAGTTCATTTGAAGTATCAGAAATAACCTAAATATAATTTCACAGCAGCTCGTATACTACTTAACATAATTTATTCCTTACCACAGAACCTCCATTCCCTGTTTTACCAGCTTTTCCAATTCATCAAATACCTACCAACACTCAGCTATTTACTCCTGCTCACTCCCAGTACAAGTAAAGGTAACACTTCTTTTTTATTCCCACCAAATAGTGACTATCTTCTATATTGACTTCCAACTTTATCTTGACTGCCACCAACACTTCTGTTGAGTGAGAGCAACCAAAATATCATGTGGATATACTACTTCTGATTCATCTAATGATGCCTTTTAGAATAATAAGATGCCTTTTAGAATTCCTATTATCTCCCATTAAAAAAGTTTATGTGCAGCAACAATAAGTAGAACTTGTCAGCTGCAGAGTGCTGTAACTCAGTTTTACAAATGAGTGTCCATCCCAAAGTACTTCAGAGAGAACAAAAGAAATCTGAAATGTTCCTACATATGCTTAGACTTCAATGACCCGTAAAGATCTAGAAACACAATTGGGTTTATTTCTACAACTTGAAGCCAGGAACACTGTACTTCAAAGTAGAGAAACCAGTCAACAAGATCCGTAATGGACTTGTAAGTAGGAGGCTGAGTCCTATTGACATTTCTGGTTTTGAAATTCATCACAGAAGAATGTTTTTACTCAGATAGGGTTCAAAGTATATATATATATGTTTCAAGAATGTACTGATTCTCCTTTGATTTTAAGCAATAAGAATAAGCTTATATATGTTTTCTTCCCCCGGTCCAGGTTATAAAACAAATTTCAGATTATTGTGTTTATATTGTAATGAGACTACCCTGAATTCTTGTAGCTTTGGGCAAGTTTTTGAACATACACGTTGTACCAGTGACAGGCAGTTTGTTCTTGATAGGTCTGAATTAAAGTAAGTGTATATAAGGAATATCTGGCTGTAGCTGATTGGTTTGGTAGAGATTGCTGTAACAACAGTTCCATTATTTCAAGGCCCTTGTTCATCTGGAGGTTCCCAGAGGTACTGCAAGAAAAGGAACTATAGCCTAGGCATCTTCACTGCACTAGAGGGAGAAAACAAGGCTTTTCAGGACAAATAAAAAGTGGTGAGGCTATAGCAGAGCTCTGGCAATTCATTTCAAAAAAGAAAATAAAGAAAAGCTTCTGAGTGTAAAAATGCAATGGTTGGACATTTTTGCAGCTATGCAGATATGTAAAGGATGCTGATGCTGCTGTGAAGTATCTGCATAACTCCAGATAGGAGCTTTTTGTATCATACTTTGTTCAGCAACTATCAAAGTATCTTATTCCTAAAAGAAAAAGCCCTCCTCCTAAGTACCAGGACTTTCTTAAAGGAAAAATAAAAACTTGATTGCCAGAAACTGTACATTTTAAGAGACCTATCAACGTAACCTAGACTTTCTGACAGTTACGGAAACAAGCCAAGATTGTATTAAAAAGTGGTATTGTGCTAGGGGTAACCGTGCCCTGTCAGATGTATTGCATATACCCTGCTGTGTGCATGGATATTTATGGATATGCCTATACAACATAATCAAATCAAGGGGAAAAAAACAACTTACAGGAAGGTGTGCTAATATCTGGTTGTCCGTGGCTAAAAGATACAGCATGAATGCATTGTCCTGGCAAGTGAAAGTGAAGGACATAAATGAAAGGTTATTCCCATAGTAACTCAGTAGTTCAAGGACATTTATCAGTACTACATATCGGCTGGAAAAGAGTGGATGGGGGATTCATTCATCTTAGCTCCCCGTGGTTGCTATCTGCTTGGAAATCACATCCATTGCAACCTGTGTAGGGAACCCTGACAGCTGGGGACAATTTGAGTTATTTGAACTGTGCATCTCTCCCCATGTCACCAGGACAGGGATTTACATTTAAAATTGGAAGTGGTTTATAACCTTGCAGAAATGCACAGGAGTAATACATGGATCTTATCAGTATGTCTGGCCAGTTTTGAGTTCCTGCAGAAATGTTGCCACATAAGGATCTCCTCTGAGGTACTCAGATATCAATGTGATTGGCCTGGCAGACAGACCTCTGTATTGGGGAAGCAAGGTCAGTGCTCCCAGGACAGCAGGAGACATAAAGATTCAATAATAATACCTTATTATTCTATCAAATGATATCTGCAGAGCACGTTAAAATCATTATGTGAAGGACAAAGGATGCTGTATATACAGAGGGGTAAAGGCTGACATTTCTACAGTGCATGTAATTAACAGAATTTCATGCCAGTTTGGCCTTTGGAAGAAAAATAATCTTTGGTTGCACACTGGGCATGTGGAGCTTCCATAATGAACACACAGGGAACCACTGTAAGGCATCTCCAGAATCAAGGCTATTGCTTTGCTGGTGCCATCCATGTCCTTAAAGATCCTGAGGTTCAAAGACCTGTTACTACACGTTAGGGGGTTCAGGGAGACAAGAAACAGATGCAGTACTTGATCATTTTTGGTTTTGGTGCTTCTCCAAGCATCTTTTGACCTAGCTGAATTTTGGTTAGAAGCTAGAATACGTCTAGGTAGGAATATCTTCCCTGATCCAGTTTATGGGAAGTGCTATGATTGCTTTTGTTGAGGGGTGGTCAAAGGAATACTAGTTAGCATGGTTTTGATTGGTTTCTGGTAAGAAATTGACATTTTTTTTCTGACACTTCTGACAGTCCTTCAGGTTACCCAAACTGCCGATTAACACACTACAAAACAAAGCACTTGTTGCTCCGTGTCAGGGTTCATCTCTGTTGTTATGCAAAAATGACACAGGAGATGATCAGAAATAGTCACCGGACCATGCCCTTATTTTACACCTTGTACTCTACAAGGTTTGTTCTCTCTGTGTTCACCCTGTAGTTTTGGGTCCTGCTCAGCAGTCAAAAGTTAAGGGCAGTGGCGTGGCCTAGTGTGGAGAACACAGGGCTGAGCTGTGGCAATATTACATCTACTCTGGATTTGAAAAGGTTTGATAGATTATTTCAGTCTGTCCCACCCATTTATACAATGAAATTAATGAGACTGGCTGACATTCATAAAGGACATTGCAATAAATAGAATAAAAACACCCCTTAGCAGATGCATGGTTTTATTGTATATTTTTTCCCTTAATGATGTACTCCTTCCAGAAAATGTGACCAGGATGGGAATAGGTAATATACTCAGATCCTTGCAGCCTCCACTATGCAAATTAATTTCCAGTACCCTGGAATATAGAAGTACAGTACCTCTTTCATTAGACATGGATAATTTCTATAATGAATGGTTGGCATTACTGCATAATAATTTATCAGGATTTGGGAAAGGCATAGAATGCCAGAAAACTGGCAAATAAATCTCATTTTGTTTTTAGAGCTGAGACAAAAGAAAACATATTTGCTGATGTGCAAGTAACTTTTACCTCCAACATAAACCTGTTGGGAGAACTACAGTATATGAAGTGAGGCACGGAGCACTCCTAGAAACCAAAAACATCTTTAGAATCTTAGTATTTTTAAAGTTTTAAAATTGAAATATTTTAAAGTAAAGTATTTTTAAAGTAAATTCAGTGACTGACACTGTGCTAGCTTCAGGTTTGAAGTCACTATCAGGGACTTCAGTTTGTGAGAAATAAAAATTGTGTAATAGGTGCAAAGTGGTTAAACAAGGAAAAATGGCCAGCAAGTTTTCTGAAGATTTTCCACATGAAGGTAATCAGATGTTTGAAGAGGTTGACCAGTAAAGTTGGGTAATATCTGCACATGGTGACTTCCAAATAGTGGAGCAAGTTCTTGAACCACCTAATGTATCTGGACCTGCTTTTGAGATGGAGGTTTGACTACAGATCTCCAGAGATGCTGGTCAAACCTGAATTATTTTGTGATTCTAGGAAGGAAGGCCATCAAAGGCGCAAGTCCACATTTAAATCTGGAAAGATCATTTTTTCATCATCCAAAGACATCTCTGTAGCTTTGAATGTCTTAGTGGTGCAAGTGTTTTTCTGTTCATTTGCTTCCAAGAGCGAAGGACAGAGCCACTTTCTCTGACAGCCCTTTGAAACAGTGTGAGAAGAGGTCAGATAAATTTGGTGACACTCATATTTAGCTTCAGCTAAACATTAGCTGATGTTCACTTTCTCCAAGTTATCACTTTTATAGTGGGGATTTAGCAGTATTTTCTGCATTAGATATACCCATGTAAAGTAGTGGGATGAGATTCTTAGCTGGAGACTTTCCTATCCTTACAGGTTCTCTTCATATGTATTGTCATTGCACTTGCTGTACATGGGCAATGAAGGGAACTGTTATCAGTCACTTCAGAAGATCCCTGTTACAGGAGGAGGTTAATCCTTCTGGGTCCTCAGCTCAGGCTGTTGATAACAGCAATATGAGGGACACAGCAGACAAATCCAAACTGCCTGAAGAGTCAAGATACGGGCCAAATGGCTTCTCCCAGTTTTTAATTTTCATCCCAAAACCACTGTGATTTGCTTCAACATGAAGCAAGACAGCCAGCCAACAGATAGGTCATACTGACAACACTGACATACTCTGGAATTCTCCTACCATCTGCTCCCAGCTTTCTCTCTCCACTCAGTTCCATCCTTTTATCCTTGCATCCTTTTCCTACCCGTGACGTGAGTAGGGTAAGCATGTTTTTCTGCTTGTCTCCTTGTTTCTGCACTAAGAGAAGGCAGGTCTGTAGGTAGGAAGTCACCAGGGTGTGTATCAGGACTGAGGTTTGCAAAGAAGGCTCCATAGTGCCCATTCTGTCTATGCTGTTCTCACAGGTAACTCTGCATTGAGCCAGAATAGCAATTTCAGGCTCCTCAACCCTCACAACAGCAGGATTCCTAAATCGTGTATTCTTCTCAGATTTTCCTGAAGTTGGATCTAGGTAGTCACACAGTTCTGCTCTTGGCCACTGCTCTATTGCACACTATATTGTCTTCCCTGACTCTGATCTGTGCAGTTTTTGGTGGCTCCAGCTGCTATGGCTGTGTGAGATGCCCCTTGAAATGTTTTCTCCTGCCTCTCCAGATTCACACCTGCTGCATGAGTCCTAGTTCACCATATTTTGGTAAACAAATATGAGGTGGAGGATGTTTGTAGCAGAGGACTGTCTGAGCCACGATCTTCTGCTGTGTCAACTTCCACTGCACTTGGGTGGCCTTCAGCTGATAGGAGAGATTTAAAGTTTCATGCTATTAGAATAGTTAAGGAGGTTTTCACAGGGAGAAGATTTACTGTAAAGCTTGCAAAGATCTTTAAAGCCGTTTTCTGAGTATTTCTTTTTGAACACCTGTGTGGCTAGATAGCACAATCCTCAGTGTATCAGCAGGTAAAGCAATTATGTATTTTAAGTTGGTTCTTAAAAATGCACCCAGCTCTGTAAAAATACCTTTTCACCTGTTTCTTATCTTCCTATTGCAGATAGGGCAGGTGGGAAGGAGGCCTTCTGCCACAAGAAGGTGAACTCTGAATTTGGTACATGATCTGCAGGACAGAAACAGTTAATTCCTCTGAATGCATTCTTTTCAGTAGAGATGGCTTTTGAAAACAGAATTTAATGAAATCCAGTGTCCTTTTCATAAAATATTTGAGGGAAATCTTGTATGATAGTGCTTGTCAATCAATCCTGTGCTATTGTTGTTTTTTCCCCCGCCCTTTTCACCCTTTTCTCCTTTAATTGACATCTGTCTGGAAGGACTCAAACAAATCACAAGCTGGTATCTTAACTAGGATATTGTGGAACTCTTTCAATCCTTGAATATTTCTGCTGATGAAGATAGATAAATTGCAAAGTCTATATTAATAGGTGCAAGGGGCAAGAACGTCAGAAAAGCTTCAAAAAGCATATGCAAAAAAGATCCTGGAGTATATTGAGAGGACACTTTTTGAAATCATATTTTCCCTATTACTAATGTTTTAAAAATAGATGCCAGGTACGACAAACCCTAAAATCATCAGACAGTTATTTTGCCTTTTCTTTACAATAAGTCAAATTCAATATCAGGATGTACTTAAAATTTGATGTTTCCTTTCCATTAAATAGTGATGATATTTCTAGCAGATCCCTAATGTTTTAGTTGAAGTTTTTAGTGTTTAAATAAAACATGCCCAGTACTTTTCAAAAACCAAGTTTAGGACTTGTATAAAAGTCTGTAGTAATATTTCCTACTCACTTTGCCATTCATTTCCATTTCACTGTGGAGTGAAACATTAAGCTATTTTACATTTGCTAGTGTTCCTGTAGTCGGTTGTACTGCACTTATCTAGGACCTCTTATACTTCCCCATCCCTGGAAGGGTTGAAGGCCATGTTGAGCAGGACTTAGAACAATCTGGTGTAGTGCAATGTATCCTTGCCCATGGCAGGGGTGCTGGAACTAGATGGTCTTCCCAACCTATGATTCTGTGGTTTATCATACTCAGTTAACCTCACACTGCTTCACACCTGGCTTTCAAACCATTGGTATACAAACAGGAGTTCATGAAGATCCAGCTTAAGTACCTCATGCAGGTTGTGTAACAATAGGTGAAAGTTTGTGTAGGTCAAAGGATTGCTGAGCATCTTTAGCAGAGAATTATTATGCACACAGAAGCTATTTTGTTTGCAACCTTTGCAACAGTATTTTTGATGATGGCATTTTCTATCAATAGTCATATGAGGTAGAAAGATTCATTTTAAATTCAAACATTATAGTCCACCAGATTAATAAACAACATTTGTGTAATAATAATAACTCTCTGAATGTGTTTTTTTCTCAGGAGATTGGACACTGGTATTGAACAGGTGTCTTTTTTCAGGATCTGGTGGTGATATATGGCACACCATTTGCTAGGGTATTGATGTACAGGGAGCCAGGCTGACTGAATGAGTTCAGCACACATAAAGCCTGGATGTTCTTACTGCAGTGTGGAGTTGTATAACAGAGCACGGACAAATATTTTTCTGGATGGTTCTTAAGTTCTGAGATTTGTGTTCTCTCTTTCTTCATGAGAGGAGATCTGTGAATAAATGTGAAGTCTTCAGAAGATCTTTAAAAACATACACAAATCAAGAATGCTGAAAGACTTAAAAATTTCATCAGGTTTAAGTATCAGCAAAGATATTTAACTGGACATCATAAGCTCCTTTTTGCTCAAGACGCTCAAGAAAGCTGGAATTTCTGAGTGAAGGAATTGACTTGAGTCAAATGTTGCAACAGAATATTAAGAAAATACTATTTGGTTTTAGAGTGAAAACTAAAACACCTTTTTTTTTCTCCACTAGTCACTCATATGTTCAACTTTACAATACCAGCATGGAATTGAGTGTGTTCACTGTGTGTTCACTGTGACCCTGCCAATTTCTGCTGATTTTCAGGCTTCCTCATAAAAAAATTGGACTGATCTTTCATGGTTTGACAGGAAAAGTCTAGGTGAAACCATGTGTGTTTTGACTGCCCTTCATATGCGTGGTGCTTCCATCATACAACTGTGAGTGAAGACGCATCTCTTCCCAGTACGAGTAATTGGTTACCAGCATAGTTATGCCTAATGCCACTGCTGCTGTTCTTCCCCTGTCGTAAAGGAAATAAGATGCAGAGAATTCTGACACTGATAAATGAGTTTAATTGAAAACTGAGTTCTATAAAACTATACCCATACAGGTAACTAACTGCCCTCAAAATTGACCAAGGCATGTAGGTAAAGAAGTAGGGTTTTAGCTTTTTAAAGCCTGAAACAGTGGCTCTGCACAATGCAGGAAAGAAGGCGATGGTACAACACAGTCCTGTCATCTCATCAGGGACCTTTAGATCTACATCCATTTTATAATTATTTAAAACCACAGCTGTATAATTGTTTTGCCAAAAAAAAAAAAAGTTTTTCAGGATTCAGGATGAATATTTGGGGTACATTGGAACACCATGGTCTCTAGAAAGAGAAATTTTGTTGGTCTTCTCTAACTTTCTGTTTTACATGTGCACTAAAATACCAGACCAGTCAAGAAGGGAATATTGACAAATCAGTTGCTACTCCATCATGGAGTAATACCAAGCAGGCTCTATACTTGTTACTCTAATCACACCTTCAATTCACAATTACAAATCAATTCTCAAAGGGGAACTGGCCTGGACAATCATGAAAAATAGAGTGATTAGGACTGTGTTTGACTTTAAAGGCCGTCTGATAGGACAGACTAAAACACTGGTCCTGCACAGGACAGTCCCAAGAATTACACCATGTGCCTGATAACATTGTCCAAATGCTTCTTGAACTCTGGAAGAGTTGGTGATGTGTCCACTTCCTTGGGTAACTCAGTATCTAAGTCTTAATTTTACAGGTTGGTCTTACTTTTATTTAAGTGGAACAGCTTGTTTGCAACAGGGTTTAGTAGATTACTTATGAATATAATCTCATGTCTAGACTCTCTGAGGTTCCTTAAAAATTTGATTTCATTTAGTTTTTCCTTTGTTGTTGAAAAACATCTGTCCTAGAACCTGAATTATAAAGAAATTTTAATCACTGTATTCACTGTGTTAGGGGACAAGGCATATGGCTGCAGAAGTGCTCCACGTTTCCTTCATCTGCAAAATGCTTGGTTACAAAACAAGCATCAATAATTTTGCTGGACGTATTGCAGAGAAGGAATTTAGATTTAAAAGACAAGTAAAATTAAACTTACAGCTCTGGGAAGAATGCCAGTCTTTAGTATTAATAATTAATTCCATTGTTTTTAATTCAGTTATAATTACATAAGTTGATTTTTCTTTATTGCTAATTAACAAATATTTAATTGCTTTAGCAATTCACTAATGTTCTTGATGACAAAATATTTAGAAGAGGATGCAGTGCAGAGAATGGCTTTAAGGGATTTTGAACGGGTTTTTTTCAAACTGTAGTTACTTAATGCCAACCAGCACTTAGAATCTGCAAAAATCCCTTGTTTGTAGAGAAACTGTGTCTTGAAAAATAACTAAAGGTTAATTATTGCATCTATCTCAACTATTGTAAGTCATATATTAAATTAAAAGCCTGTATAAAATCCCCACAACTCCAAGTGACCCGGACAATTAGATCAGTAACCTAATTTAATGGTTTCATAATTTCAAAGATTTTTGAGGTCACAGAAACCGTTATCTCTTTCACCTTGACCTCCCATTTAATGGAGGTGATGGAATTTCACTCATTCCCAGCTGGAGCCTAGAAACTTCTATGGACAGGTCTTACCTTCTGAAGATGCACTGAGAACATTAGGAGACTGAGAGCCCATCACACAGCTGTAGTTAAGTGGTTAAGTGTATTCACTATTAGTATCTATTTCACACATTTTCCTAGTGTGAGTGTGTTTAGCTTTACCTTTCAATCCTTTCAATCCTTGATCCTTTCAATACTAAACAGAGTGTACTTTGATGTCTGTCTTCTCCTCTTGGATTTATTCATGCACCCAAAGTTTTTCTCTACATGTCTTTTCCAGTACTTTTAATTTTCTTTGCATTTCATTTAGTTGGGACAGGGGAAGTTAATTGATCAATTTCTCTATTGATTTCAGGCTGCTTCTATTTTCTAGCAAATGCCTGGCAAATTCTGAGGACTTAATTTTTTTCAACTTTTTACTGAATTCTAACATTGGAAAATAATTTCAATTTCTCCCACCACTGCTCTTTTCTTTACTAAGAGTTGCTGTTTAATTTTGAATTCCTGGACAAGATCAATAAATTAAAACAAGACCCTTCATTGTCACAATGTCCGAAACAAAAGCCTGTCAGTTAAAAAAAAATGTATATTTATGGGTCACCTGCTCTGCTCCTATAACTACTGATAACAAGCAGATGGGAAGGATCTTACTTTAGCCAACTTTTACCTTTCAGTCCAAGTGTTTTCCATTATTGTGTAGCTACTGATCCTATGTGAAAAGAATTCTGTTCTGGTATTTCTGTGTTAGAACCAGAAGAGCCATGATTTAATAGATGTGCTTATAGCACATTATATGTTACAGGCGTCTTTTCAAAGATTTCAAAGCCACATCTTGACAGTTTCATTTTTTTAAAAAGGCGCCTTTAATAACCATTTCTTGCTGATTTACGAAATGAGGGAAGAGAGTGTAACTTCAAAGTGTTGGCAAAATAATATGAATTATACAAATGTAGTTGTAAGGTTGTTTCCAGTTACAGTAGTAGCAAGTCGAGACTGATAGCTGGTTTCCTCTTTTGCAAGTGTTTCCAATTTAAAATGTATCTTTTGGAGTTGTTCCATGCTATATTGCTATTCTAGAACAAACCAGTTCATTCAACTGAATTTTCTAAAAGTATTGGGAGCAAAACAATAAACAATACAAAAAAAAATACTAATGAGTATAGTAAGTAGTTAAGATACTTCCAGTTCTTTCAGCTAAAGTGCTGAAGGACCTAATTAACACATGTAGAATTAAAGAGATCTGTAAAAATTAAAGTCTGAACATCAGAACTCATGTGTCTCTTAATACAGGGTTGATAAACTTACTGACAACTTTTCCATATATACTGTTATAGGCAGAGATGTTTTTGCCTGCTGTGCAGTATGGCAAAGTAAAAGAAGGTAATGAAAGATATAAATATTTAAGTAGTTAATCATACATTATTAATAGCATTTGAAGTGGCATTAATTAAGACCCTTGCATACCTTTTCCCATCACTCCTCTATGTTGCTGATCAGACTAATCATGTAACCTTACTGTACCATTGTCCTTTGACCAGATGCATAATTATTATTAATTATTATTCTTACTGCTGGCACTGGGATCACTAGACTTCCCCTTCAGCACTGCTTTCACAGATGCAAAATTTTGAATTAATGCAAATCAACCCATGGACCTCTGTAGGTTTTTTTTCATTTATTCACCTTTTTTTCCCTTAGATCTTTTTTTTCCCCCCTCTTGGACTTTTTTTGTTGTTGTTCTTTCCTTCGTCTTGTCTCCTAATAACAAGGGTGGATTTCTAACACTGAGAAGGAAGGATTTTTGGCGATGAGGACGCTTAAGTCCAGGCACAGATTATCTGCAGTGATTGTGGAGTTTCATCCTTCTGAGAACAAGTTGAACAAACTCCTGCCAGGCATGACCTCCCTGTAGCTAGGCCTGCTTCAGGGCAAGGAGAGGAACTAGATGACCTCTAGAGATCTAGCCCTAGGTTGGGCTCACCCCCACTCCTCGTGATTATGACCTCATCTGTCCCATGCTCACATATCTTGCAGTGCTGTAGATGCCCAGGGAGCATCCTGACCTTGCCTAAAATACAGTGCATACCTGCCTGTAGAAATGTGCTGTAACACATATACACAAAACTGTACACTTGGTCTGGTGCTTGGGGCATGGTGGTGGACTTGGCAGTGCTGGGTTAGTAATAGTTGGACTCTGTCACCGTAGAGGTCTTTTACAAATCTAAATGATTCTGCGATTCTATGACTTTTCCCCTCTGTCCTGGAAGTATATTGACAAAAAGAAGACCTAACAGTGATTTTAAGTGATCTTCTGAGATCACTTTTCAACATGTTTATTTTTCTTCTTGGTCATCTGCAGTAGAATTCATAGAGATGTGGTTTGCTGGAAGTCAAAATAAAAGTACACCAATCTGTTTACAGTGTTGTTAAGACTTAAAAAAATGTGTTCTTGCTAATAATGTGAGATGTGCATAATCCTATGCCCAGAAAAGGATTATATGACAAGGCCCTCCTGTTAGTATTTTTGGACTAGCAAGTACTTTGTGTATTGTGTGTTTCCATTCTCCAATCACAACACCTGGTCCTGTTGCACAATCTGAGAATCTGGGAATTTTCCTCATCTCTACACACTCTGTGATTGGTCATAGCCCTGACAAGTAATGAACATAAAATCACCGTGGGCTCGCTGTTGCAAAGTGGATTTTCCTTTACTCCTCCCTTTCACTGCTTTCATTCTTTGCACTACAGGAAACCTTAATGAAGGGATCGAAAAACAGGTAAAGCTCAACCCCCATCTCTACCTGTAGTCTCAAAACAGAGACAGGTGTTGCATTATGCAGGGGAAGTATTTTCTTCAGTAATATTATCCTGGGAATTATCTTAGAAAGATTGACCTGTGAATAATAGCCAAGCCTCAGGGTTAGCCTCACAGTAATTATCTGCTAGACATTTTCACTAGCCGTATCCTTTCAGGTCAAGAGGCAAGCATGAGGACTCACATCCATACTTCATGGCAAATTATTATTCAATTACAGTGACTTTTGAACCTGACCAAATGTAAATTGAATTGTCCTCCCTTTAAGATGTTTATTTTTAAGAAAAAATCTAGGGAATTTAAAATGCAAGATATGTAAGCAGCCCAGAGAGGATGCAGAGTCTGGGACTGTAATTAAATATTTCAGAAGTTTTCTATCCATGCAGTTTTGGAGGGATCTGTACTTCACAGATAAAGACTGTGTCTTTATAGTAATTTGAGCTATTTGGTGTCAGGCATTCTTCAGCAAGCCACTTCATGACAAACAAGTCACCCCAGTACAAAGGCCTTTGTGTGCAGAGAGGGTATTTTAGAACAAGACAGTCATGATGCTGCAACTCATAAGCTGCATTAGCCTGGCTCTATCCTAACATACACTCCCAGGCTGGGGTTAACCCAGCTGGAAGGAGCTAGTAGTATCAGATCAACAGAGTATTTGTGTGTGGCTAGCTCATGTGAAGGTGTACTCAATATCCAAAGTTTAATGAGGGATAAATCCTACCCTATGCATGTTCACAGGAAGTATCTCCTTGTACATCTCTGACCTACCCTCAGTTTTTGCCCAATCTTGCTTGGTTAAAACCTAATTGTGAGTCTATACTTGGAGCCAGAGTTCTGATGTGGTGGGGTACCATAGCTCTGTAAGCTGGAAAAGTTTATGCAAAGCTCAGGGAAAAGGGGTTAGGTGTTGGAGTAATAGTACAAGTGCCATGGTAGCTCTTTTTCTGTGAGAGAAAACATTCTACCTTTATGATGCACAGGCAGTAGAGAACTGTACATGGTTAACAGCTGTAGGATAATGTAAATTCCTTTATTCTGTCAAGGTCATCAGCATGAAAACCTATTGAAATGAATCCTTAAATGGACATAATCCACTTGAAATCATAACCTGCAGGTATCTTTCTTAATCTGACTTATTGCAGGAATGCCTTAGACCATGGAGAGGGAACTAATTTGAAAATGCACTTGACTTGTTGTTAGTTATTGATATTCTGTGTTTGATTTTGATTTTGCATGGGGCTTAACTTGCATGGGGAAAAATCAATAAAATCTGTTTGAGTTTTGTTTATAGTCTGTTTCTCCCTCTGGCTGCCCAAACAGTGGTGGTTACATATCAGGGTATATTCTAGGACATGGATGTCTAAAACCAGGAGACTTTAATTTGATTTTTTTTCATCCTGGGTTTTATAAAGGTTTTGTTTTGAGATAGTATGAAAGAGATTTCTTAACAAAATGCAAGTTTATTTTGGAAAGGAAGATGACAGAAACCCAGCTTGGATTATGTACTTCTGATCAAATGTAAATATTCACAGCTGAGGCAGTCATCACAGATTGGTTTTTTTAGGCAGTGGAGAGAAACAAGAACATTCGGGTTGAAAGATTTTTAATTTCAAAAGACACACCTAAAATAAAACCGCATAATATATGCCTAAAATTCACTGCTTCTCTCTGGGGAATACAAAGCAGCCCAGGGTGACAAGTTTGGACAGAGACTGGAGTTGACTAAAATTATGTGATTTTCCTTCCTATCTCCCTGAGATCTCTCTCTGTCACTTGTACTGAAATTGCTCCACTGTGCAGAAGAGATGTCCTTCCTTGGATGAAAAATCAGGGCTAGAGATTAGTCTCCTAACAACTCAGCTACATGGTGATGATTCTTGCTGGTAGCTTGGCTGCCTGGTGTTCTTGCCTGCAAAGGGGAAGAACTTCAACAAGGAGGAAAGAGATCATTCCCTTCTAAACACCCTTTAAATTGGTTCTGAGATCAGTTAATAGGGAAGGAGTAAGGTCCTGTGTTAGCAGAAACCCTTTTTCACCTCTTTTTGCAGAGCAAGGTCTGAACCTAAATCTATTTCTTTTCTGAAAGTTTAGGTCAGGATGTTTCTGCATAAAAGAGTAAGGAACTGTGCAAGGTACCATTGTCCATGTCTTGGAAGAGCAAAGATAGGGTTACTGAAGGGTTGTGGATACTCAGGTTGAGAAGGGCTGGCCAACCTAGGAAATTCAAGCTGAGATAAACCAAATCATTGCAGTTTTTAAGCCATGATGTGGACAGTGTCAAGGGGACATACTCTCTTTAATGACATCCTCTGCTCTCTTTCTGGAGACAACTGTGATTAAATTTATGCATGGTCTTGACAGGTAGCAAAGCAAAAAAATAGAGTTTATTTAGTAGACTTTTAGACATGACGCAGGAGACCTTGCTGTAGTGGAAAATCTGTAAGAGAGGTCACAGAAAGTAAAGCTTGACAATGACTATACACAGGAAGTGTCAGAAGACCACTCTTACTGTAAGTTCATCCTTTCTTTGCCAGATAGAGCAAATTTGTACTGAGTGCGTGTGAGCCTTAATTCCTTGCTGATGATATCCTCTTATCTTATGGATAATGGCCATGCAAACATATAGTACTTCAGATTAATTAGTTAGTTTGTTGTATAGGAGGTGTGATATCCATGTATTTTAACAGTACTCTCTCCCAGACAACAAAAAATAGAAACTAGAAAAAACATTGACATAAAATATTTCAGTGGCTTTTTAGAAACTGTTGGTTTAAGCCTGCTGGCCTAAAGAAATAAAAATGCAAGGAAAACAAGGAAAAATCCAAGCTCCACAAAGGAAAACATAATATACCTGTCCAAGCAAAATGTTTCAGTTGATCCAGTTCTGTGGTTTGCGTGGTTTTTTTTTGGTTTCTCTTTCTTATTCAGCTTTGCTGCTGCTTTTCTTGTGAAAGGGAAAACAGTAAGCAAGCTCCCTCAAGTCAGTCCTAGATATAGTTGCTCCTTTTTGATTTTTTGGGATTCGGCCTGTGAATCAAAAAGGGAAACAAAGCCAGAATCTTGCAAAACTCCTTCAGAACCAATGGCTGCACTATGCATTACTGATAACAATAGTAGGTGATATTTTTATTTTGCAGTGAAATATACTATTACTTTATTTTAAACCTGAGGCAGAATTTATCCTCATGGCAAACCTGTGCTGGTTGGAGTGACCTCATGAATGAGATCTAGTGTATGGGAATGCTGCCCTGAAAACTGAAAAATCAAAAGACAATGAAGACAGCAGTGACAAAAAGCCAGCAGAGCAGCAGTCAGTAAGGTCTGGGCTGAGGAATAAAGTTTGATTATTAAATTTAACTACATGGTGAAATACTGCATCTTCTTACACATGAATAAGGAGAATGCTTGGTGCAGCAGATTTGAAGTAGTAACAATACTAATTTCCAGGAGGGATTTTATATTCTACTATAATATAAACATTTTCTCTTAATAATAATAGTAAAAAAACCAGCCATCACACACATATCCTTGTTAGATTAGATTTTAATCAAATGCCCATTGGAGTGATGTGGAATAGAGCTTTTCAATCAACTTTTACCGTTAGGACTAAAAAGACGATTTAAAAGACAACTAAAAAAGTTTTTTGCCTTACAAAGAAAATGAAATATTTGTATTTTTTAGCCTTTAGGTGACTTGATTGTTCCTTTGAGTTTCTGTGCCTTAATTGGTAAATAATGAAAAAGTATTTTCTGACTTAAACCTTAAAAAGTAGTATGTGAAAGTTAAGAAGGGAGGAAGCAGACATGACAGCTCAGAGCCTAAAAGAAACCTCATTGTAATCTTCACTGGTTAAAAAAATCGTATTTTTGTAATTCTTTTGCTATGTTATCAGACAAGATTTACAGTAATTCTCACAGAAGGTAGATGATCTATAGGTATTTAATGTATTCATGAAAGTTGTGCAGAGTATTGGCAGAACTCAGAGCCTGGAGTGGAGAGTTCCACATGAGGGTTGCTGAGCCAGAGCCCCCATTGACTTACAAATCCAGTGAACAGAAATATGTGCAAGCCAGCACCTGTGCTGGGCAACTGTGCTATGTACATCAACACATGTCAAAACCAAGGCTCTCATTAGTTCCCATCTCAGGCTGTGTTGGATACACAGGAAATGCATGTCCAAAAGTTGGACATGACTCAGAAGGAAACAGGTGAAAAACCTGATGCTGTCACTGCCAAACCAGGCAGCAAATATATTCTGCCTGACATTTCTTGTGACTGGACTCAAACTCCTTTTGCCCTCTGCAGCAGAGCAAAGGTAACTCTTCCAACCCACCGTGGTATTACATGCAACCTTGCAGCAAAATAAGAAAATATTTCCTAGATTTGTCAGCTAACAGGCTGGCATCTGTTTCTGTTTCTCTGCTGGCAAGCTTTTTGCTTTTTAGGCCTTTGCTGTGCACAGGAGGGATGGGACTTTGCATCCAGAGGGCAAGACCTGGGGTTGAGCATCAGGAGAGGGAAGAACTACTTTTCTTGATCAGGTCATTCCAATCCCATGACTTGTTTGACACCCAGCAGTCCCTGATTACTCAAAGGCTCTTAGAAGTTAAATATTTGACCTTACTCTGATGTCTAAATTGCTCTGTAATTGCTTTATTTGTAAGCCAAGAAGCTGTATACCTCTTCCACATTCTCAATGGGTAGCTGATTAAAGAAGATGTGAGGTTTTCCAGGGAGCAGTTTATCGAGATGACTGTGCCGAGATCCATAACTGCGATACAAGTAAACAGTCCTCCTTACATTGATACTAAGAGTGGTGAAGCTGATGCAAACCAGCTGGGCCTGGTCTCACAGTTTATTTAACAGTAAACTATCTAAAAATATTGATTTGCACTGTCTGTGCTTCTGCTCTCTGCCTCTGACCCATGGCCTCCTCTTGTGTAAACACACATTCTTTGGTTGTTGAGAGACATAATGATGGTCTGGTTCCATAAGCTGAAATCAGGTTTGTTTAAAAAGCCTCTCTAAGGACACTTCACCCACTGATGGTCCTTATAAATCTGACACTAATAACAACATTGTAACCTGCATGGTAGTGTGGTAGTACTGACCCAATAAAGGCACAGGCTCAAACAACACGAAGATCATTTTAACACCTTACCATTTATACACCAAGAGATTTCAAAGTTTAAATTGCAATATAGAAAAAATTCTTTGATGTCATGGACCTGTGGAAAAAAAAGTGCCTGGCTCAGTATGGAGGACCAACTAGCACTTGGCTTGGCCATGCTCTGTCTCTCTGTTTCCTGTGGCATTTCTGTGGCAAAGAGGAAAGGATGTTAGTTGAATTTTGAAGGGCATGTTCCTCTCCATCTAAAAATTGAGGACCTGAGTGCCCTGGTTGAATGACTGTCCCTTTAGCGCCTATTACCCAGTCCTGCCAAGAAACACTGATCAGGACAGGATTACTGAGGGCCATACGGGGAAGAGCACTAAGGTATGTGTTGGGATACAGATATTTTGGAATATTTAGGAAGTACTTATTTGCTGCAAAGATGAATCTAGGTCTTGGTGGGAGTGTGCAGTGGACTAAGTTAATTGCAATTTGGGACACTCATTGCTTCTGGTGGTAGGGGGGAAGGAGGAAAATCCTTCGTCACAGAAGGGCGATGTGTATGCTCAGATGAGCCTTTTCCAGGTAATTCGGTCAAAAACTTCAATTTCTTTTTCCTTCTAGTAGAAAAGTGGCACTTCCTGGACAAAGCCAGAGGGCCATTCCTGGAGGGGTGAGGACCAGACTGTGATATGAATATCTCTTGCCCTTCCCCCTGGTATCTCTGTAGAAAAGATGTAAATCATTTCAGTCCTCCTAGTTGAATTTCAAACCAGGCTGTACTTGCAGAAGTAATCAGTCCCTCCAGATTCTATTTGCAAAGGACTGTATATAAACCTCCTGCTGGAGCTGGTTATCACAGGTTGCATGTCTCCGTCTACCTGTGAACCTGAATCTGCAGTGGGATGTCAGAGGCACTCTGTACTTTTTTGATCAAAGTACATAAAGCCTAACATATTGGGTAGAAGTTACTTCACAAACTGGGGTACTTGAAAGAGATGCATCTTAAGACAAATGACGCCAGTTTCATACATTTGAATAGGCTGCCCAGGCAAGTGGTGGAATCACCAAACCTGCAAGTATTCAAGGGGCATGTGGATGTGCCACTTGAGGACATGGGTTAGTGGTGGACTTGGCAGTGCTGGCCTAACGAGTGGACTCGATGACCTTGGAGATCTTTCCGAGCCTTACCCTTTCCATGATTCTATTTCCCCTCCATGACCTGTTCTAATGATTTGCCTTCTGGAGATACCTGCTTCTACTGGTTCAAAGAAAAGCCAAGGGAGACTTGCCTGTGCACAGAGGTCCAGTGTAAATTGATCAGCAGCCTAATTGAAAAACCAGTATGAGTATATAATTTATTGTATTCATACCTTTTTTTTTAAAATCACATATTCAGGCTGGTTGTATCTTTCTGGAAAGATTGGATGGATTGAAAGACAAATAAAAGGAATATATAAAATTCCTGGCATTGAAGCAAGTTGAAGGCAAATTTCCACTAAGCCATATTTTTGAGTATTAGGAAAAAAGTGAAATTCTGTAACTGTGGATGCAGATATACAGGTGATTTCATATGTGAATTTTAAGCTGAACAGGGAAAAGCAGAACTAACATTCTTGTAGCCTGCTACAGAGAAACTGAGCGCCAACTTGTCACTTATTAAAGTTTTATTTTGTTCTCCCACGAACAAGGCAATTAATTATTTAGAAAACCAATCAATCAGGGGTTAGATGTACTAATCAAACACATTTCAGCTGCTAAGTATTGCTCACTTAAGACATGGATCAGCTGTAGGATGCTCTGTAGACCATTTAGATGAGTATTTTCTGACAATGTGCTTTAAACCCCCTTGAGGTCAAATCTTTGACACCGTCTGCTGGACCATGTGGAAGGTTGAATGCCAGACTGTCTGACAGACTGTAATTATTTTCTGTCCTGTTGCCCTTTCTGCAGTCATTAGTGGATCAGATTTCTGAGAAAGCCAGAGAAGTTTCTTGTACTGCAAGCAGCTAATAGCCTGAAAATGAGCCTCTTTTGTTATGTTGATGATTTGCCACTGGATGTTGTTTGAGGCCCAAGATCGATTATTTAAGGCTAACTCCACTGGTATCATGTATTCTTGGCCTTGTGCAGCGCTGTGCTTTCTTGCCATTTCCCTCATGCTGACAGATGTGTGGTGCGTATTGAAGTGCACTTAGTCTGCTGGTGGTACCTTCAGCTGCTCTGGTAAGGACAGATGCCAACAGGGAGCCCCACAGGAGTGCTGATCCAGGACTCTCCAGCTGGATGCTGAATGAGCATGAGGAAGTCTAGATTTTCTGCCTTTCAGGACAATGCCCTGAGTGTTTGCAGAAATAGCTAAGAGAAATTAAGACGACATTTCCCAATAAATAATTGAAGAATGAGACACATTGTTTGCAGTCCTAACATGACTGCAAATTTAGGCTATTGCCTAGCAAGTTAGTATACGAATTCCCCTTACACTGACCCCTGTGGTAATTGGAATTTCAATTATTCATTTTCAATTACAAGCATAGCATGATGATCACAAATGTCATTAAGTATTAAATTACATCTAATGATGGATGGATGGAAGGATAGATAGATGCCTCTCCAGATCCTTTCTTTATTTAATGCTGGTAAAACAAGCTCATGGTTTTTATGGAAGATCTTTTTAAAATACTAAAAGGATGGTAAAGTGCCATTTGTTTGCAGCAGATAAAACCTTGTTAATGCACATTACCTGAGCTCAGCGTTGAGTTTTCATCATCTGTGTCATTAAGACAAGTGGTCCCCAGTGTGTGTGTACTCAAAGGTGGGTACCTTGGCCTGCAAAGAGTGGCAAGGCAGAGGGAAGCCATTTGCATCCTTCCTTTTTAGAAATGATATTCTGGTGCTCATAACTGGGATCTTAGTTTAGCAGCCTGTTTCCATGCCTTTCCATTGTGCCTTTGCATGGAGAGCAAGCTTAGTCACACACTGTATTTTAGCAGCCTGGAGTCACAGAATTGCAGGGTGACGGGTTGGAAGGGACATTAAAGATTGTCTAGTTTTAATGCTCCTGGCATGGGCAGGGACACCTTCCACTTGTTCAGTTTCCAAGCCCCATCCAACCAGGCCGTGAACATTTTCAGGGATGGGATATTCACAGCGTTCCTGGGTAGCCTGTGGCCATGCCTCACTACCCTCACAGTAAAGAATCTTTTCCTAATATCTGATCTTAATCTCTCTTCTTTTAGTTTAAAGGCATTCCCCCTTGTCCTGTCATTTCATGCCCTTGTCAAAAGTCCCTCTCCGGTTCTCTTGTAGCCCACTTAGGAACTGGAAGGAGCTCTAAGGTCTTCCAGAAGCCTTCTCTTCTCCAAGCTGAACAACCTCTGTCTTTGTCACAGGAGAGGGGTTCCATCTCTCTAATCATCATTGTGGCCTCCTCTGACTGTCTCCAACAGGTCTATGGAAGTCTTGTTGGGGAAATTAGCAGGATGAGGCAATGTCAGAAGTACACTTCACCGGTGTTAGATGACCTGCCTTCACTTGTGTTAATTTCCATGGGCAAATTTACGCCCATGAGCAAGAAGGAGGTTGAGGACAGGGTTTTTAGGCCAGGTTTGGCCCTGAACCAGCTCTTAAGCTGCAAGGTGTGGTGGGAGGCAGAAAACCACAGGAGTGCTCTTGCTTTGAAGAGCATGCAAAGGAACACTTACCTCCTGTTTTAGCTATATTTTGCTATTCTGCTTCTGGTATTCAGTCTACCACAGCAGGAAAAGTCTACAAAAAGACTGTGAGCAGATAAGAGAGCTCAGAACTGCCCACAGGAGAGCCAGGATGCTGGTTGCAGTGAGGAAGAGTTCAGGTTGACTCTCAGATAAATGGGACATGAAGCACTGGCTTTTGTGGTAACTAAGGCCAACAAGCTATTGGAGCACTGATGAGGGGCTTGCTGCTAAAATTCAAGCTAGTTTAGCTTCTACAGGAGACAATGGGTGTTGACAGTGCTAAGAAGCGTTGTCAGACTATGATCAATTTAATTAGACCGACAGAAATTCCTATTTTACATTCTTGGAATTTTTTTAGAGTAATGCACTAATCCCACTTTAGGAAAATCCTGTTTCCACACTATTGCAATGAACTGTTGAACATTCAGGTACTCAGTCTAAAAAAAGAGCCTTGAACTATTGATTTTAACATGTCGATGGATGCCAGACTTCTGATCTTAAATTTCCTGTGTCATACTTTCCCTATTTCCAAAACTGATAATGATGAAATTTATTCAAGTGCTGTTGTGATACTTAATTATCCCACAACTGCAAGGTACTTTCACAATTATGTCTGAACATAAATAATGTCTATAAACTGGTTGCTGTTCCTGTCACAGTTACCTTTTAAGCAAAACAGACAAGAGACTCACAATTTTAAAACAGCTTGTTCACAGATTCATATTGGCAGAGGCATTGGCAGAGCCAAGGGAGAATCTAGAGCTTTTTCTTAAGTATCCCTTTTCTACCAGACCTTAGTTTCTTATTGTCCTATGGGAATGAGACTATTCTTACCAAATCTACATACTATAATTTACATTTACCTCTTCTACTGCTAACCCATGACCTTTGTGCAAGGGTTTATCTTTTTTCATGAATGCAACTGTTTCTACTGTCCAGATTGGTTGTTTTCCCATTCCCACTGCCATCTTAATCTTTTCTGTCTTCTCTCTTTGTCCCCTTCTCTTTTTCACAAATTCACATATCACTTGTTTTCACATACATATCTATACATGCCATGACTTGGAAGCACTCTTTTGCTAGTTACAACGTAGCCCCATTTGGTGATCAACCCTTTAGACTGACTTCTTCCTCTGGTTTTATTTATATGTTTATCCACTGTCTCCTTTTTCATCCTGCCTTTCCAAAAACCTTCTTGCAGTGCTGTAGCAGCAGTTGGAGAATCATCCACCACTGTGACCATGGGTTGCTGTTGCAAAGCACAGCATTTGCAGCTCAGCAACAGTGTCATGAAACTGATTAGAGTTTCAGGGCCCCAATCCAGTTTGTGTTGCTGTCAGCATGTCCCAGGAATTGCTACCTTGCAGATTTTGCAGATGTGATCGCATCTCAATGGATGAATAACTCTTCAGAGACAGTTCTTTTTATCATTTCCCCCCGCCTCCCCCTCCTTACTCAGGTGATAAAACACTAGAAGGGTCACCCCCTTCTTATGCAAAAACCTACCTTCTTCTCACCTTAAAGAATCATAGAATCACAGAATGGTTTGGGTTGTGTGAGACCTTTGAAGGCCACCCAGTTCCAAACTCTCTGTCATGGGCAGGAACATGGGCAGGGTCTTCCATAGAACACGTTGCCAGGGTTCCATCCAGCCGGACCTTGCACATTTCCAGGGATGGGGTATCTACCATTTCTCGGGGCAACCTGTGTCCATGCCTCATCACTTTTACAATAAAGAATGTCATCTTATTATCTAATCTAAATCTCACTTTGATTGAAACCATTCACCTTTGTCCCATCACTCCATGCCCATGTCAAAATTCCCTCTCCAGCTCTCTTGGAGCCCACTTATGTACTGGAAGGAACTCTAAGGTCTCCCCAGGATCTTCCTCAGACTGACCAGCCCCACCTCTCTCAGCTTGTCTTTGTAGGAGAGGTGCTCCAGCCCTCTGATCAGCTTTGTGCCCTCCTCTGGACTTGTTCCAACAGGTCGATGTCCTTCCTGTGCTGAGGATCCCAGAGCTGGATGCTGCACTCCTGGTGGGGTCTCACCAAAATGGAGTAGAGGGGCAACACATACCAAGACTCATGGTAGGATGCTTTATTTCTTCAATTCTGCTGCCACTCGATTTCACAGTTTTATTTCAGCCAAGGCTGAACTTCCATGTTCTTAAACAACCTTAATCTGAGAAAGCTGATGCAATTTTTTCCAGATTTTCTTGGTCTATTACCTGATTGTTGAGTATCTGCAAATCTGCACCCCTAGTAAAGGGGAAAAAGAAAAAAAAGGTGGATTCTGCTTGCACAAAATTCACTGGAAATTACTGTAGTAATAGATCAATGGTAGTCAAAATGGCAAGAAAATATTACACTGTTATTATGCTATAAATATTTTAAATATTGTGAAATAATGGTATAATTTTGCATTTGTTCACTATTAACTTCAGAGATATACAACACAAGTAGTAGAGAAATTAGGAAATTAACTCTGAGGAGAGAATTTCTATGTAAGAGGAAGAAGACTGAAACACTAATTCAGACAGAAAAGACATACAATTAGTTAAGCTTACATAGCATATGTTTTGTACTTTGTACACAGTTTCCATTTAACCTGTCAGGAACCCAGTTTTATAAAGAAGACAAGAAGTTACCCAGTGAGAGTGTGTGGCAGTAAATTTAAGGTGGATAAATACTTCTTTTTAAAAAACCAACATACAATATAGCAATTACTCTCTGGATCTCAGGGAGCAGGGAAAAAAGCATATACAGTTAGCATCTGACAAAGAGGTAGTTAAAATTCAGAAATTTCTATGCAGACCATATCATCTACTCTAAACCAGACAGAATTGCGTGGTTCTACTGGAAGAGAGCTGGCCCTGATAAAGATTGGATAGAGACAGATGGCAGTTGTAAAGAGAGCAAAGTGAAACCCAACAGCCAAGCTTAAATCTCATTCTGCATGCTGGAGGTCAAGCATTCCCATCCACACCCATATGATCCCCTGTGTGTGCACTGAGCCCACGGTGTCCTGTAGTCATCCTGTCCTGTCTCTCCTCCACTGAGTTGGAGAGCAATGAAGGAAAACTTCAGAGAATTGCAAGGAAAGCCAAAAACAAGATCCAGGGAGGCAGCCAATGCAGTACAGAGATTACAGAGTCACTGTCTGCTGTTCATCAAAGTGCAAATTGACAAGGGCTTCTGTATGCAGACACCAATGCCCAGATAAACTTTTAGACAGGCAGTTGTTGCAAATTAAGCCATAACACAATTCATTGTGGCTGGAAGACAAAGTTAAACAAATTCAACCTTGAAGGAAAGTGCAATTCTCTGGCAGTGAGGGTAATTAAGCATTGCAACACCTTACCAGGACTGGTGTTAGACTTATCATCATTGTGGTTCTTTAAAACAAGATTAGCTATCTTTCAGAAGGCTTAATCCACCTCTTGGCAATAGCTGTTTTTTCTGTGTGTTGTGAAGGGCTGGAGACAGATCTCTCTGGCCTTATAGCCTGTGCATCTCTGAATCATTTTGCAGATGATGACACCAAGGATGAAATTCACCCTGCTGCAGAGTGATACGACTTCACCTGTGTACTGCTTACATCCCTTTCTCTCTTCAAACTAGAAACACTCATGGGACATAGGCATCCTGCTCAGTGCTTACCACAGGAGATGTTCAATTTCCAAGTGTCTGCCCTGTCCCTGGAGGCCGCCTGAAAGGCACATCCCATAGGGCTATACATTACTCCTTAGTATGCAAAATTGGTAGCAGTTTAGTTTAATAAGATGAGCAATAAGCAGAAGCCATTCAAACAGTGCTTTATATGTTGTTTTTGTATGTTTGTTTTTCCTGCTCATGAAGCTGTCATAGCCTGGGATGGTTTGGCTCCCAAACTTACCAACCTGGTGCATATGCAGTGCACCCTTCCACCCACTCTTATGTGGCTTTCATTCTCAAAAAAATGTGATTCATCTTGTTTAAGCTTCAAAGTCCTCATATATGCTAAGCACTTTGGTCTATATTTAGGCTCGGTGTTAAGGAAGAGGCACTATTAAAGGAGGCATTGTTCAGAACTGTTGCAGATGTGATGAATTATGCCCCAGCAGTGCCTCTGTTTCTCCAAAGGTTAAAGAGGGAATCTGAAGTATAAGCTTGGTGGTCTTAATTTGGGCTTGTGAAGCTATCAATAGTATCTCAACACCTCTGGAAATTTAACCTTTACTGTATGTTTGGCTAGCTAGTTATTATAGATTAACAATAATAATCAACCGTGACCCACATTATTTATTCATTTTTCTGCTATGCTGCCTGCAGACTAATTCCTGTCTGGAAGGTGAAGCATTTGGATGCTTTAGATTCTCTGCAAATTCTTTAGTTTGGCTTTTTAGAAGGGTCTTAGTGAGAGGTACGACTGTGACAAAAATAAGTATTAATCTTGTCTGTCTCTATATTTTTCATCATGTGGCATTATTTGCATCCAGTTATTTCCAGAACTTTAAAGAGAAGCTGTCATTCATTGTTACCAATTAGCTGCCTTTACAATATGACCTGGAAACTGTTTTCCCGACAACTTGGTGTTATTAATAACATGCATTACAGCTGGGGTGTGTCAGCAGTTCAGGAGTCACAGAGCAGCATGACAGTTTAATTTGGTACCTTGATGAGATTTTTGCCTGTGACTTTGCACAGAATATAAAAGACTCTGCCAGTACAACGTTGGTGGGAGCACTTTAAGAGGTTTCCAGACTGTCTTATTTGAAAGCATTTACATTCAGTAATTTGAAAAAGCATGTATTGTAGCTTAGAAAACTGAAAGGGACAATTCTGATAATCCTAATAATTAATAACATTATTAAAGTTTTTCAGTTACTACACAGACTTTTTTGACCAGTGAAAACAGTTCCATCAAGACAAGTAAGAACCATTATTTCTTGTGGTTAAATGTCATGCATCCCAGCACTGATGGAGTCCTTTCCATGGAGTTTTAGACCTATAGGCATGTCTTCAGCTTATCAAGTTTAGTATGCAGGGCTGAAGACCTGTAGCCATACCAAAGCACTGGCTAAACTGCATCACTGGAGCAAAAGATGTTTCAAATTCTACTGTAAGTCACTATGTACAACACATCCTAAATCTGGCAGATAAATCACAGGTTTGCTCTTGCCACTCCAGACTGACTCTCTGTTGCTCTGGTGCCAGTCCGCATTACTCTGACAGCAGTCAGTGGCTTTGCCGTGGGGAGCCTTATGGCTGAGATCTTTACTGTGGTTGTACTCTGGGACAGCAGTCCCACTGTGATGAAGACTGAGCAAGGCTGAAAGCAAATCTCTGCTTTATTTTAGTCATTTGGTAACTTTCTAAATGTGCACCAAAAAAATAGGTACACAAATCTCCAAACACGGTCGTTTGCATAATGAAGTGTCATTCTAATCCAGTTAATGACAAAATGAAAGAATGTCTGTCCTGAACCATTTATGAAGAAGCTGGGAAAAGGTGGACCTTCTCCAGACTTTTGTTTAACCATTCATTAGAGAATATAATTTAATAGTGTCTGTGCAAGTTTGCAAGAAACTCTGGAAGAATCCAGCGTTCAGTGGCTCACACTTTATTTCAATATATGTCAAATTGGAAAACTATTTCAGCACCAGACTCTTTAACAAGCTTAAGGAGGTAGAGGTGCCCACTCAGTACATCCATTTTATTAACTGTATCACTACTAGGTAGAATAGCAGGAATACATTTATGCAATGACTATCATCTCTGAATGCCACCTAGATATTTCTTCTAGCATAACAAGGTAGCCAAGCAAGCTAAGAGCTTACAAAGGTGTCTGGGGAAATACTGATGGTAAAGTGTCATTGCGTATTGGCATAGAAAGTTTCCTGAAAGTTTGCAGCTTACAGTACACTGGAGGTAACACAGGAAATGAGTGAACAAATGGGCAAATGTGTTCTCTTTTCCCTCTCTTTTCTGAATGAAACTAAGTACTGTACTTATTTTCCAGCTGAGAAGTGAAATTAAATTGTCTAGGTACTTGATGGCCTACTGTTTTTAGAAAGCTATTAAGATGCTGCTATCAAGTGGAGGACAGCTTTCTTGACCCTCTTTAGCTGGCTTATCTAGTGGCCACCTGACAACTTCATCACTGCGCAGGAGGCGTATTTCCAGTGGTGACCACATTTAACTGTGTCCTCCTCTAAGTGGCAATTTAGCAAGCAAGGCAGCGCACTGAACTGACTCCTCAATCAGGCAGGGGGGACCTTAGGGAGGAAGGGAACATTCTGTGCCATTTATCTTATCTCTGCAGACAGCAGTGGTACAACAGCTTTCTTGTTACTTCAGCTCATAACTTTTTTGCTGGGACTACAAATTAGAAGCCCTCGTGCTAAAGATACAGAGTCTGTCTGAGATCAGAATAACAAAGCAGAAAGGTCCAACACTTTCTTTTAGAGGTTCTGTAGTGAAAACATGGGTTTATATAATATTGACTCTTCACGAAATATCTAGCTCCTAGCTCATCATTCTTAGCTGATCCCAGGAATTTGATATTGCACAAAATTTGATTTTGCTAGTTAGGTCAGTCACTTGGGCACATTAACACCAAGTCCTACTCACTTGGCTTGTCACTTCGTTAGCCTTCACTCAGGAGAAACCCAAATGATTTTTTTTTTTTGACTGAGAGAGAGAGGACCTTAGACATAAGTAAGTGGATTTAATGCTCAGTTTTTAATTTTATTTTTTTTTTAAATCATATATTTGGCAACAGCTTTTTGACCTTAGCTCACTCCAAGATCCCTGTGGTCTGAGCCTCCCACATCCATGTTAACTTTCTGTCAGGGGTAGTGTTTTCCATTAAGGTGTTTGAGTAGGGGAGGGTAGAGAGGTGAGCACAGGGGCACAGACAACACCTTACTTTTTGGTTCAGCAGCCCAGATACTCAGCTGTTGTATTAAGTGCTCACACAAAACCCTGGTATCCAGAGATACCTGTTTATTTGGTCACAAATGAGTCCCTGCTAAGGCAGCAACTGTTTTGGCATCTTCTTCCACTGGTGGTCAGGCAGACGTGAAGTGTGATGCTTCAGGGGTGTTTAAGGCAAAGTCTTGTGTTTTCAATCACTAACCAGTGAATGAGATCCAGATTTGCGCTCCTGGATTTCCAACACTTCCTGACAGAGGTATTTTCTATCTTTCTTTTATTTTACTCTCTGGTCTTTAGTCAATGCTGTTTAAAGGGCATAAAGTTTTACCTAAATGGGAATGGTGGCAGATAGCAGTCATTCACCAAAAAAAAAAAAAAACCTTTCAGAGACATAGGGAAGCAGAAAAGGCAAATGGCAAAAAGACCCTCTAGGCAAATTTCTGGTTAAATACTTCTGGGGCCCCAAGTTTAGACAGTTGCTCCAGGAGCAAGCAGCCTTTCTCACGTCCTGGCTTTCAGTTGCTCACAAGCCACATAGGTGCCAGAATTTTGTGATTGTGAAACTGATGAATGATTGTCTGCTCCATCCAGCTCTGAACCTTTCACTCAGGATTTCTGAAATGTTCTTTGCAAAGAGCAAATCTGCCCATCAGACAATGTCAGCAAATGAACCAAAAGGAGAACTGGTTTCACTCTGAAGTGAATCTATTGTGTGGGCACTTTAGAGTGTGGTGACAGCAGCTTAAGATGCTCCTTTATTTTTCTTTCTGCAGATTGTTCTTTTTAGAAAGCTAACCCTGAATCCGATTATTTTTTATGATCTAAGAAAAGGCCATGGCAACTGTTTATCTTTCTATCTTTATATAAGTTCTCTAATCTAAATCTAATCACTCATCCATTCAAAAGCAAAAGAGACTTCTGTAGTATTCTGAGAAAGATCCTCTACTTGTAAATCAGCATATCACCATTGAATTTCAATTAATTTCACCCTTGGCTAAGTAGACTACAAGGGATCTAGGTAGCTGAGTGATCTGCCTTTTGGTTTAGTGGATTGTAATGTGCAGACTTGTGGGAAGTAAAGGAATGGGTATAATTATAGGGCTTTACTCTGTGATATAGGTGTATATTTTATTTGAGCTCACCAAGTATATTGCTGCAAGTATATTGCTCCATTCTTTCTTACTTCCCCTCTTTTCTTTCCTCTTTTTTGATAAAAGTCATTATAGATCCAACTTAAAGAAAGTAATAAAAATGAAGAAATAAATGCTTTCTGTATATTACAGGAATGCAGCCTTCAGAGCAGAATTGTTCTTCAGACTTAGGTGACTAGTTTGCATTGGCATGAGTTGCTATCACAGCAGAAATATTCTTCAAATGCTTGGCCACAAAAGAAAATTATCAACTTGTTGAAATCATGCCTCTTCATTGTTGCACAAATCTAACCATGCGTAGCTTTAATTACCCAGAAGTGGTGAGTCTTCTTAATGCAGCACTCAAGTTCAATTTCCAGTCTTGCTTGTATCTCCATTAATGAACTGGTTTTAGGACCAGGCTTGAGAAGTTTGTGAGCTGTGCAACTGAATAAAAAAAAAAAAATAAGAAGAAGAAGGGGAAAAGACGAAGAAGAAGAAAAATCATTAAAAAAATACTGGTCCTATTTGTCAACAGTGCACACAAGGATGCAGTGTGTTTGCAGGATACACTGACAAAAGATGATTGATATTAAATTTGGGGGAACTTCTCGTTCTGGAGGTGAATGCCCTTTGCCCTCTGTCATGGTCGTTATACCTGTCCTAGTTAGCTGATCCAAGCATCTGCATGAGAGATCATGGCTGTTCACTGAGATTCCACTGAGAGGATCCTGTGGAATCTCTGATGTGATGTGGTACTCACCCCTGTTCAAACCCTACCCCAGAACTGTCTCTTGTCTAGAAACCCCCTTTTTCTTATTTCTCCCTTGCAGAAGTTAGGTCAAGGTGAAAAATGTAACAGTATAACTAAAGCCAAGTTGCCTTTTCATGCCATACAATATCCACACATCATAGGTGCATTAGTCATGCTGTACTTCTAAAAATTAATAGCAATAGTGGTAACAACAACAATAATAATATGCAAGTGAGTTGATCACATTGAGCTGAAAACCGAGTAGTTTGTGATGCAGTTAATTGTGTTTTGTGTGGCTCATCATTCAAACAGTCTCAAGTTCAACATGGAAAGAACAAAACAAGAAAAAAACCAAAAAGAGACAATGCTTTAAGACAGTGTATACTGAGAAGATTTCAGAACTGGTCCTTTGTCACCCCTGACCATGAAGGCAGAAGTCCAGTTGCAGTTCTCAATACCAGAATAATTTTCTAATAAATTCAGAAATGTGTCAGTAGTTTTAGAAGCTCTTACCACACATTCCCATCTCACTGGCGTCGGCCTACAGCCCAGCATTCCAACCCCATTACTGTACAGCAGTAACTTCACCATGACTTAAGAGAACTCAAGATTTTTTTCCTGGTCTTTTGACTAGTTCTGTACTTGGCCAGGAGGCTGATCTCTGCTGGCCAAACAGGCCACATCCAGGATGAACTTGCTGAGATCAGGATGCCTCTGAGCAGTTCCCAGGTGTATTTTCTCCACCTAAATATAATTTTCTAGCAGTCTAGAGTCTGCTATTACTGTATTAGAGAAGTTCCTTTTCCTGTGTACATCCACCTTGCTATCTTCTTGAAAAAGAGATAGAATATAGCAAACCATGTAATCAGTTTAAAACTCTTTTCTAACTTTATGTCCACTCTCTTTTTCCCAGGAAGTCTCCTAGATCTTCCTGGCTAACTCTTATCTATTACTTTATTTACATGCAGGCCTGCAGTTTATAATTTTCTCCTTACTTGTTTTTGGTTTGTTTTTTTTTTTTTTTTGTCAGATGTCCAAAGACCTTTTCACTGGTTTTGCTGCCTTGCAAGTGCTGCCAGGCCCAAGAAAAAGAAGAGCACAAGCAGCAAAACTAGGGCAGGAACTTGGAATCTGGGAATTTCAGATCAATTTTTTGCCCTATACTTTTCCACTGTAACTTTAAACAGATCATTATCTTTCTGAACACCTCTGTTTTACTGATCCAAAGGAAGAAATCCCAATGACTGCTCTGTACACTGGAGTTCAGAAGCAGCTAGCTTATCTAGGAGCAGGAAAGAGAGAAAATGAGAGTTGTTTACATCCTATCATGTTTGATAAGGTAAATCATACTTTTGCTGCTACTTTTGTAATGAATAATCAAAGCCATTTCATTTGCAATTTCTAACTCTTGAAGCAATGTCAGAGTAGATTTTTAATGACCCAGAGAGGAAAACAAAGGCCAGAAGTGCAGGTTGGGAGCACAGCATTATTGTCTTTTTTGTTTCAGCCTCCTGAAATCCCTCCCGTTTTTATGCTTTTTTTTTTCCCCTTATTTTAAGCTTTTGTTCTTTGCCTTTCAACAGATAGTTCTGTTGTATGGTTTTAAATAACTTTACAGGCTGTTTTTACTTTCACACACGCACACTACATTCTGCAGAGTGAATGGCAACACTGAAATCAAGAACCATGCTTCTCCAACCCCAAACAAAGGCACTTCTACTTCTTGGCAGCACCAGGATTTGACCTGCGGGTCCTCTGGAGCAGGGACTACAAAAGATTAACATTTCAGTCTGCTGAGCCCACCAGTGCAGTCTTGCCTTATCTAATAAGCTCTGCCAGAGGAATGAATTACCCTAGTTCATTAAGACTCATTTTGAATTGTGGTGAGAGGTCACCACATAAGTCACCTCCAGTCTATTTTGCGAATAATATGGATTATGATAAAAGCTGGCTGGGAGGTTGAAGCTCAAGGATTTTGTTTTCTTTATCCTTCAAGGTGGGTAGAATACAGGGTGGGGAAACTCTGATCTGGACATTTCCTAGCACTGCATAGTAGATTATAGAAAACTCTTTTTTGTTCTTTTTTTTTTTTCAACCCATGAATGGGTGACCTCTTGATCTCTCTGACCCCTTTATTTTTGTCATGAAAGAACTAAAACTAGCTGTGCCCTTACAAAACCTTCTTTCGCTTCAGTTTTCTCATGATTAAATTCCCTGCTGTGTTTTTGTTTAAGTGCTCTGATGCTGTCCTTTGGAATTGGGCAGATGTTTGACTCTTTGAAATGGTGCTTTTTTTGAAATTTAGTAGTGGGCTGCAGTTAAGGCATGTTTGTCCACATCAGGAATAAATGAGAAATGTTTCTACAGTGGCATTCATCTCACCGTCTGAAAGTACTTTGCAGGTGATATACTGGGATATAGTAATTAATAATTTGCATCAAAACTTACCTTGATGCACAGAATGCTGTACAAAACAAAACAAAGGCTACCTCCATGTTGAGTAGATGACTGGGTATACATTAATTACAGTTGTAGACCTCTTCAAAACTAACCATGTCAAATGTAAGTAATGGAGGGTAAGGTTGAAGGCAGATGGCATATGATCTACTTTAATAACTTCTGTAGAGATAAGTGGGAGACAGTCTTTGGGGAAAAGATGTGAAAATAATGTTGAAGAGAATGAATGTACTTCAATTATCACTTAGTGCTGTACATGTAATCCCACTAGCTTTGTGGGAGCTGTGTTAATTCATTGCCGTTGAAAGCATGGTCTTTACGAGAGGAAAGGTAAACTTGGATAATGTTTAGACTTGATGTTGGAAACAGAGCTTTATCAGGATTCAACTAAATCCAGATTCTTTTTACCTGACCCTTTGTCAGGCCTCTGTAGACTGTGGTTATTAAAGATGAGTGTTCATATAACATTAGCAACTAATTGAGATCGAGGCATCATTTTGCTACTTGCTATACAAATAAACTAAATTTTGTCCCAGAGGAAAGATAAGCCTGAGATTTACCAGAAGTCAGTAATATACCAGCTGAGCTAATGATTCGATGTTCAAATTTTGCAATGCTCTAAAAGGATGTATGAATTGAATTCCACTAGATCTGTGCAAAACTTCCTGTATTCCTCAGAGAAGTGAACCAAGCCCCACAGCATCCCTTTCTTGGCTGCATTCCACAGGTGCTCTGCATCACACTACTGAATGTGACATCCAGGTGCAGCCCCTGGCTGGATTTGGGGGTCCGAATCCACCTCTTCCCCATCTTTCTTACCCCTGTGAGCAATCCAAGCACATAACTTCAGGCGATGTGTATTACCCCATCTATTTTCACTTCAATGCAGTCCAATATAAACCAAATCTGAAAGAAATAACGTACAGTGTATTAAATAGACTTGTATTGCCAACCAGCTTGCTCTAAAGGCCACCCCCCATGAGGGCAGTCAGATTTAATTATCCACTTGAAAAGGTGTCTAAGGTTTTGAGCACAATTTTTTCAGCCTTCCTTTAAAAAATAAATTTCACCAGAGGACCCATGTTGTTCTGACCCATCAGGAGGTTGCTTAGGATAGGTTTCAAAATATAAATATAGTCCTAATATTTTGACCAAGCAAAAAGAGATTTCACATTTTAAAAAACCCATCTGAAGCTCTTGGAATGTCATGCATTCAGGCTCGTCTTTCTGTGAAATGCCATTTTTGTAGGCAAAGTGAAGCACAAGGAAGATTCAGATTTGAATGGACAAGGCACAGACAACTCCTGTTCATCTTATACCTGGAAACTAATTTCAGTGAGATGTGGCTGTGTGCAAGTTAAACAGATCTGTAGTTTGCTTCCTTCCCATACTTCTCAAGAAAGAAGATCAATTGCCTTTCCCCAACCCTAGTTTACAGAAGGATGGTTATGAGGAAGGGAGAGGAGAGAGGTTTAAAAATGTGTCAGCTTTATCCTGGGAATTGCTGTGCTGAAGTAAATTATTGCCTGGCAGTGAATTATCATTTTTGTGAGATCTTAAAAACCAACAGCTGTGAAATTGACTTGTAACCGATTTTAATTGAGATGGACCAAAACTTAAAATACCAGAAATAAAAATCCTGGATGCCGTATTGGGTCTGGCTGGAATGGAGATACTTCTCCCCCTAGCAGTCCTTAGAGTGCTGCACCTTGGTGGCTAGAAAGGTATTGATAACATGCCAGTGCTTTGACTGCTGCTGGGCTGTGCTCTACAGCATCCAGGCTGTCTCTCCTGTATCCCCCCCAGCATTAGGCTGGGCTCTTGGGAGGGGACACAGCTGGGACAGCAGACCCAAACTGACCAAAGTGATATTCCATATCACATGAGCTCTGCTCAACAGTAAAAACTAAGATAAAGGAGGAGGAAAGGGGAACAAAGTGTCTGTCTTTCTTACAAGCCTCTTTAAGTATTGAAAAGCTGCAATAAGGTCGCTCCCAGAGCATGCTCTTCTCCTGAAGAGAATTGGCTGAACAACTCCAATTCTCTCAGCCTGTATTCATAAGAGAGTTGTTCCATCCCTCAGAGGCCCTCTTCAGCACCTGGTCAAACACGTCCATGGTTGTCTTGCACTGGATGCCCCAGAGCTCACAGGACAAAAAGATCAAAACATAAACTATTTCCCAAAACCAAACCCTTGTCTTGCTGGAAAAAGGTTACAGAGATCTTATGAAGAGCGTCATTGATCGTGAGTTATGTCAGGTAACTATGTTCTTCCAGAACTTTGGAGGGGACCGCTGATAATGGTGGACAATCACTGGGGCTTTGGCAGCTGATGTGATCCCAGCAAGAGATCCTTATAGCTCTGCTTCTTTGTAGGGAGAATTATTTTCAAAACCAAGAGGGTTAAAGGATGAATTACCTTTATTAACATCCCAAATAAAGCTCTTTTTTGATGACAGGATTGTGGATATAAAACCGTACTTTCTTTTTGAAATATAATATTTCAGAGCACGGAGTTAATCTTAGTAAAACTGTTAAGACACCTGTATGGTATTTATTGAGTGCAAGTATGAAACAAGAATGATAAATGATAATGAATGAATGAATGATAATCTGGCCCTTTATCCACCCTTCCTCTACCAGAGCTCTACAAGAGCTGAATATATGAATGATAGCATAACAGGTTAGTAACACAATGTGACTCATTTAAGCAAACGTATTCCAATTACTTTGTTTACTGTTGTCTTTTCAGAAGACATAGTTTTAAAAATCAGGTTTTCCTAAAATTATAAGGTTTTTATTTTCTTTTGAGTCTCTTTTTCAACACTTGTGCAAACCCCACAATAATTCAGAAACACACAGAGCTAGCTGATTGTTCACAAAGACACCTTGTTGGATGACATTGTTTAGGAGTTAGTAAATTCAGCCTAAGTTTGGATGGCATCCTCCAAGGAGCCGTAGGCTTCTGTGCAATCACGTTAGTTTTGTCATTGCATTCAGACTGAGTTAGCCATTCTTTCTGCCAAAACGGCTCCCCCAGGGATCCAGATGGCTACTGCCACTCTCTGTGAGACACTTTCTGGTTTGGTCTCATAATCAGAACAAATGATGAGAGTGTAGTAGAACACAGACGGCAATTCAGAAATTACGAGCAATCTATTAATCTTTGGGGGCTAGTATCACAAAGTAAGGAGTGCAACACTATTCCCAATTTAATTGAAAACTCTCTGCATAAAGGACAATTAATGAGAAATGAACAATTTTGTGTTTCAGGAGAGATGAAGTGATGGAACCTCAGGGTGTATCAAAGATTTAAGAATTGTATTTGACTCTCTCCTGTGACAGGTGTGACTACTTAGTCAAAAAGACATGTGCAAGTGCCTTATACTCTGTGGTGCTGTTCTGGCAAACAGGCCAGACTTTGCCCACTTCTTGCTCTCTTTCTCACACCTCCTCAGCATACACTGATGTCAGTGGAAAAACAACAAGGTTGTTAAAACCATTGGAACTGATGCCATGAAGAAAGTTGTGTTTTGCAAGTGGATTATTCGAGCTAACAATGTCATTGCTGTTGTGTTACAACTCATCAGGTTTAATTGGCTCCATCTCATACCAAAAGGGGCATATATGACCTCCTTTATCAAATTACCTTGGAAGAAAAATGATAGGCTGGAGAAAGTTTTTCTGTTTTCTAGTGATTAAAATGCAGGTTTGTATGCAGAAACTCATGATGTTTCATCTCTACTCTCAATTACTACATTTGTTCCCAGTCTGTATAACCATAGTATGGGGCTCATAGGAGCTGTTTCTACCAGAAGAAGGAGGTGTGGGGAATTATCATTTAGCTTTGATTGCTACACAAAGTTTGGCACATTTCAGGAATATAAGTGTCAATAAAATTACCTGTTTGGGGTCAAATTTTGGCCCTTTCTGTCTTCTGTAAAAATGCTGCCTTTGATTCCATGTAATCAATAACAAAATGCATTGGCCTGGAGACTTTACAGAAATAAACAATTTAATTGAGCATAATGTTTCCTTGTTAGCACTTTGTTCAAGGACAGAACAAGCTTTTATGAAAAATAAAGACAATTTCTATTCATTTCCTCCTGGTGTAGTGTTCTAGATGAGGTCAAGCAATCTCTTTGTACATAATGTGCTCTCACTTGAGATTTTTGTGATTCAAGGTGAGGAAAGATGAAAAGCTGTGAGTGCAGGTTATTTTGAATAATATCTGGTTTGCATCAGTTGCTGCTTTTTGTTCTTTAAAAAGAGATTCCTTTGGAAAAGAAAAAAAAAGACAGCTGAATAAAATAACCCTTAACATAAAATAAATAGGGTTTAGATTGTTGTAAAATGGGTTTTATTGATTGTGTTACATGTTTGCTACAAATTTTTGAGAGGTACTTGTATTTCAGTACTCCACTTCCATTGCACTGGCCTTGGTTTACTATCTCAGATCTGTATATCTGTAAGTATGCATGGGAGGAATTTCATTAAAGTATGATAAGCAGAAAGATGAGTATGAAGGAGAGAGTGAGCATTATCAGAATGAAGGGAATATAGAAATGCGTGACATGTTTTTCAGTTTGGGAAAAATGTATTGCTTAATATCTTCCTGAAAATCTGTAGTTGCACAGCAATCAAGGCAGTGTGCAGTTTTTGGCTGCCTTGTAATATTGATAGAGGTACCTGTAATATCACACAGTGAGAATGCTGGTTTAGGTAAACCACAGAATCCTAGAATGGTTTGGGTTGGAAGGAACCTTAAAGACCATCTTGTTCCAAACACCCTATCATAGGCAGGGACACCTTCACTAGACCAGGTTTCTCAGAGCCCCATCCAAACTGACCTTGAAAAACTCCAGGGATGGGGCTTCACAACTCCTCTGGGCAACCTGTGCCAGTGCCTCACAACCCTCACAATGAATAATTTCTTCCTAGTGTCTAATCTAAACCTACTCTAAGCCTGCACTTTGTAAATTTAAAGCCATTAACTCCTGTTCTGTTCCTCTATGCCCTTGTCAGAAGTCCTTCTCCAGCTTTCCTGTAGCCCCTTTAGGTACTGGAAGGTGCTGTATGGTCTCAGATATGCTGTGCCTGAGCTGTTTCCCTGCTTCATCTTAATACAGGCGTGCACATGACCTGAGAAGTGCCACATCAAAATAAATAAAGATATAAAAAAAATAAGTGTTGGGCAGGATTTATCAGCACATTCAACCAGATGAGTTTTAATGTCTTGTGAATCGAATTGTGAGCTAGATGGCAAAGTTCCTTTTAAACTTGATCTCTTCAATGCAGACAATGAAGCCTTGAGGGCTATTTATCTGACCCTGAGATAGACACCTGCATTTGACCAGCCAAATGGCTTTCTAGACTCCACTGACTGTGCTGATTAGGTCTCCTCTGACTGTAATTGAAGTGTAGAAAGACACCTGCCTCTCCTGTGGAGGTCTAATTTCTGGTGTCTGAATCTGGCCCTTTATCCTCCCTTCCTCTTCCGGAGCTGAAATGAAAGCCACACACTTCAGAAGAAAACAAAATGATTTATACTTCACCATGGCTCCTGCTATTTTTTTCTGACTCCACCTTGTGGTCAGTGGCCCACTCAGATCATGAAGATGGGTTATTTTTTAGCACTATTCTAATTGTTGGTTTATCTGAGAATTTACCTTTGATGCTATTAACCTTTCCTTGCTGCCTTTGCTCACATTCAGATTGCCTGAGATGTACCAGGATTCCCTTCAGCATCAGCAGATTTGGCAATAGGATTAGAGTGCAAGCTGGAACTGGTCCTCTATTAGCAGCTAAAATATACGATGAGACTTTGATCACTGCCAGTGATTGCCACAGCTCTCACAGTGGCAGCTTTACAACAGACCCAAACATTTTGCTACATTTCTTCCCTTTTGTGTGCATTTGTGCACATATATATTTGCTATCGTCATTATCCAGGTTTCTGTATAGTGCACAGAACAGAACGTGAACCATTAGGCTGTTTTTTGAAACCTTATCTCTTTCTCCTATACTTTTTACTTGCAGTCTTAAACTCTATCTTACAACTTAGTATGTTAAGCAAAAATGTTACTGTCTGTTGCTTCTGCAGTGCATCTGTTCTCTACATCATTAATCCTAGATTTGCACAGGAAGACAATTGACATTTTTCTTATGGTCGGATAGAGTTACTAAAAGACAAGAAACATGGAAATGATACAGACAACAGGGTTTTAGAAAGCTGTTACTTTTAAGCCAGCATAGAGTTATTATTTGCATTGCTTGCTTGACAGCTGCAGTCAGGAGCTTTCTAAAATGTGGCTGCTAATACAGACTGCATATTGTTTTACCAAAAAAAAAAAAAAAAAAGTATTTTTTCCATACCTTTCTGCAAGTCTGTGCACAGACTGGATGATTTCTTATGCTGGGGTGGGAAGGATATGCCACATAACAAACCCAGAATCTATGGAGCTGACCTAGATTCATCCTGATAGCAGCTTAGAAACCTTTGGGTTGGAAAGGACCTTAAAGATCATCCCAAGTTCATTTGACTTGTCTTGGACCACTTTAAAACATAATTGCCGTGTTGGACTCATGATTTGTGTATCCACAGTTCCCCACATCAAAACATGGTTAAAAATTAGGTCATCTAATTAACTGAAACTAAGAAGGTGTTGACTAGTGCTTTTCTGTTACCCCAGTAGAGTACAAATAACTTGGAAATTATGCGTAAGACTTAATAACAGGTATTGAGCTCCTTTTGCTCTGGCAAGTAAGCAGATGGATGTTCTTGCAGCCAATCTCCAAACACTTCCAAATGCAAAATGGGAATTTGCATCCTAGAAGATACAAGAATGCTTTATCTTCTAAGCATGATTACTTGTTTTCAGCTAACTGAGCAGTTGGATGGGGACAGGAAATTTAGAAGAGCTGTCTTGGAATGAGTCCATTTAAAGAGCTATTCTGAACAGTAAGCCCCCTTTTCCATGCATATACAGGTTTTTCTGAGTGCTATATTTATTAGATAGTCATCTACTAGATATTAATATCAACAAATGTGACTTATGTGCTTAAAAAGGAGATGGAGATGGTCACATGAGCTGCATGATGCTGTGGGTTGAAGCTTGTTGTAGTCTGTTGTCTGTACTGGGCGCTGCTGAGTTGTCAGCATAGCTTGCAGCAGGATTCAGGTTATTTGCATGTAGTTCTTAACAAAGTTGAGCCTGTTAGCTCCAAGTAAGCTCTCATTACCTCAAATGGATTCTTAGTCATCAAGTGCCTTCTCCTTTTAGGAATCATAACATATGAAAGTTAACCAAATGCGATGCACTCTTGGCTGTGAATACTAGTGTATAAAGCTTTTAGCTGTAACCTGATTCACATCTGCTCTCAGCACTTAAGCTGATGAAAAGTGACAAGCCTGAACCACTGCCACTGACCCAGGCTCTTTCTGTCTTTTTGCTAAGTAAATGGCAAAAAAAAAATCATACTAATTATTGATAACAATATGTAATTACCCAACCCTTTGCAGCATTATGCAGACCATTTTCTGTGCGTTTCTAAGCACAAAGTACTGGTTTCAAGGGTCACAGCCCAGTTAGTCAATAAAAAGCACAAGGACTTTTTATGAGGATGCATGCCACTTTGGAGAAAGTCATATTTGTTCTCCCCTGGCAACCTAAAAAAGCCAAAAATGACCCCTAACCTTCTGCTCAGGCTTGAGATGGTAATCTGTATAATTTACTAACTGATCTTTGAAGAAATTTGGATTATTTGAAATGTGCACACAAACAGCCTTCCAACTGCATGGATAAAAATCTTGCAATGAAATCTGTGCATTCTGCAGCCAATGCTCAGTGTTCAGGGAAGTGCCAGTTGGACATGCTGCAATGTAGCACCATTTAAACCCCACAGAGAGGAGATACACACAAACATACTCCTCTGGACTGTGAAACTGCAAAATCCTTCCTGCTTTTGCACTTCTCATAGTGTTTTTTCTCTTGATTTTTTTTGATATTGGAAACAATCCTTAATCTCCTTTCCAAAGGGATGAGTACCTATCATTGTGTTATCGTGTGCCTCCTGGTGTTCTCTGTATGTAGAAGAGACAACTCCTTTACTGCCATTAGGGAAGCACAAAGCTTCCAAATATACTCTGGTGCCAGTTCCACTCACAGGTGGAGAAGGTAGTAATTCTCTCTGCGTTATGGAATGCTGTGAAGTGTGCTACTGGGGCCTGCATTTCCAAGCCAAGCAGCAAGCAGTGTTACCACATAGCCTGTGGCCAAACCCCTACTAATAGGCTCAGTATTAGCAGGATATAAGAGCTCAGACTTGTAACCTTATTAACACAGTCATGCTTTTTGACCCGGAGCTGAGCTGAGTCCTGTAGACACAGCAGTGTCATATCTGCTCACAATATACTGCCTAGACCTATAAACACTATGAAAGGTGGAAAAGAATCTTATGTTATTTGCAGCCTCACTTTCCCACATATATGCAAAAAAAACCCCAAAAATCCCCCAGAACCCCAAAAAAACCCTCAAAAAATCCCCAAACAAAAACATGGAGCGATTTCCAAAGGTAATCCTTTTAACTATCCAGGCTCTAAAAGTGAAAAGCACAGGATGCTTCAAGGGAAACCCAAACTAACCAGCTGCCATGATTTACATAGCTACAAATCAGAGGACACATTTAGATTAGATATGAAGAAGAAATTTTTCACTGAGACATTGATGCAGTGCCCAGAGAACTCATGGCTAGCCCATACCTGCAAGTGTTCAAGGCCAAGTTGGATGGGGGTCTGAGCAACCTGGTCTACTGGAAGATGTCCCTGCCCATGAGGGAGTTGGAACTACGTGGTTGAAAAAGTTCCTTCCAACCCAAGCCATTCTATGATTCCATGAAATTCATTGTCACTGTCAGTTCTCATAGAGAGTGAATATGCTACTGGGACTGAGTTCAGTTGAAATTACTGAAAATCCATATTCAAAACAAAGATTTTCAAGCCACTTGGGCTGTTTGAGGACCTTTTTCATGCTTTTTAGATGATCAGACTTCAGAGGATGGTGGGGTTTTGTTAGCAACCAGTTTCATTTAAGTCAAAAAAAGTTGTCAACATTTTCAGTATACTCTATTTGAAGCCTTTTGGACTTCTGCAGCAGAGTTTCACTAGGGATTCAAGGCTCCTGGATTAAATGATATGTGAGATGAGTACTGGAAATTATTCTCATGCTCTTTGTTTTGCTGCTAGGTCTTATCTTTCTAATACCCTACTGACTAAAGCTAACAGGATGCGAAAAGGAGGTATGTTTTTTATAGAGTCTGTGACATACCTTAGCATTAGCAAGGGAGTGTTTAACTCCTGCCATGTGGGTGTGCATTCAGCTCTCTGTGAGCACTGACAGCAACTAAATATAAGCAAAACTGGGGAGGAAAAAGGAAATCTTCGTGAACCCACTTGGATGCCATAGCTGAATTACATTCTCTGTGAGTTAAAGCTAGAAAGGCAAATTTCCCTAACAGACGTAACCTTCTATTCTAACTAAGTGTAATCTGAGCAGTTGAATCTACTGACAGGGCACCTATTTTGGATAAAACATTTTATCATCAGTATTTTGATGTCTTCCTTCCCTAATAACCCTATTACTTCCATTTCTTAAATACATCCCCATGCTCCAAATGTTTTGTGCCATTTTAAATAGCTTACTTATCTCCAGGATGCTGACATCTCCCAAAGTCTCTGTGCTATTTAGACACCTCCTTTGTCATCATATAACTGTATTTTGTATGTTTACCTTTGGAATTCATTCCTTGTTAGTGAATCCTTCTACATTCCTGTGAACAAAGTGCTATGACAGCGATCACTTTTAATGAACCCCTGCTCTTTTGACATATCTTAGGCTTCATGAGACTTGTGGCTGTGAATGCAGCAATAGTCCCACAAAGCTGTGCTCCTCATGATCTTGTGTGCATCATCAGAGCAGGACTGAAAATGGACAATGAAACTTTGGATAAATATGATCATGGGAGAAGATACTTCCTTCTTGCAGGAAATCTTGAGTTTTTCTTCCCTTACTCATTCAGATTTCAAGGATAAATGAATTCCTGCCATCACTTGAACCAGTTATTCACTGATCCAGAAGACAAAGATGCACAACCAGTAAACTATCATACTCATAGTGTAAGAAACTATTGCACTTTAATCTTAGACGAGGAGCATTTTCAGGGTAATCCCAACAGGTTTATCACTCCAATTAAAAAATAATGGCAATTTCATCATGATAAGGGTTTTCCAAATAATACTTTTATTACTATTTCTTAAGCTTTTTTTGTCAGCATCTAATAGGCAGAGGTTTCCATCATGATCTGTCCTGCGTCCTGCAGTTCTCAGGTCTCTGTGGCACACAATCTTCTGCATGGCCAGCACCAGAGAAGCTGTGAGTGGAGCAGAATATCTGCATGCTGCAGAAAATGAAGTGGGGAGTAGAGGTGTGCAATGAAAACACATTTCATAAGAAATAATATTGCCTCAAAACCAAGAATAATATAAAGAACTTTATTTCCCTACCTCTATGATTGAGTTTTAGTGTTGTTCCATACATCTCTTACACTCAGACTGTATATAAGTCAAGGGTCTCAAAGTGTTTTATGTAAAAATAAGGAATACTAGTCCATTTTATATGATGGGAAAGAGGTGATGGTAAGGTAAAATAATTAGGTAGGTGAGTGGCGGAGAATGCACAGCCAAGCTCAGCATAAATCCTTTTCCTCCAACACTTGAAATATATTTTTGGACTGTGTAAAGGTGGTTTGGGAGGAGGAATAAAACCTTGTCACTTTTCACAAAAAATATGTTTGCATTTTTTTTCTTCACTGTCACTGCATTTGTGGTAGGTAAAATGTTTGCTTTGTAATGGTGAATGTTCCCATGGGTTTTTGTGATATTTGAGATTAAATGAGTTTCTCTTAATGGCTACACCAGCCAGGAAAGACAAGTTTTAATTTTCTTCATAAAAGAAGGGCAGAAAATATCCATTTTTTTACTCTATTTAAAATAAAAGTCCTAAAAAATGTGAATTTCCTGAAGACTTGCCCAAAGGACCTTCAAGTCAGATATACAGAAGGCATTGCTAAATATATATGGTTAGAAAAGGTGTGTTCTGGTTGTGTCTATCTGCCTTTGGATAAGTCATTGTATTCAGTATTTGGATCAGTTACAGTGGGTTATTATCCATTTCTTTGTCCAAGCGGGCGCTTTGATTGTGCCCGAGCACTGTAGCCTGCTCATTAAATGCTTCCTTTTGCTTCTTGTCTCTAGAAATACTTGACACTCCCTGGCTGAATGAGGCCCATGACTATGTGGCAAATGTCATTCTCATGCAAGTGCAGAATAACTTCAGAATTGTTTGGCTTTGCTGCATTAGTGCCAGTCTTACATAACTGAACAAACAAGAGCCAAGTCCATAGTAAGCCCCAAGGCAAGATATTGGCAAGAGCACCAACATCTCTGCAATGTAATCCAGCTTTTAGATCTAAGTCAGTAATAGCTTTCTTTCTCTACAGGCACAATTGCATGGGCCTGCATCTTCATTTACATTTATAATTTAAACATGTATGTTTAGATCTTCATGTGTGATAACAATGATAACAATTGATTTTTAAAGGGAAGTAGCATCCCATGAAGGAGAAAATGAAGGTGCTTGGAGTGTATGGCACAGTGCTAGAGATGTCACAGGAGATCTCTCCCTATGAGATTGCGGGCAGCACTAGCAAACAGAGTTCCACATAACCCATCATGGGTTGAAAATAGGAAACAAATCTCTCTAATGTTATTGTTTTTTTGCATAGCAAGTGGATAAAACAGTTTTACATAGTTTGCATAGCAAGTGGATAAAACAGTTTTGTCCCATGATATAGGACAAAGACTAATTTTGAAGCAGAAGCTTCTTTTCAAAGTTTTCAATGTTGATAATATTTGCAATCTTATTGCTAGTCAAATCACATTTGGGATTCTTCAACTTTCAGAGTCTGATAATTAGACAAAAATCTCACCCTTCATTTAAAAAGGAAAAGATTCTCAGATTTTCCAGTCAGAAGGAATGAACTTGAAAGCATGTCCTATTTCTGCAATGAATTATTAAGATCCAGGAGAAAAACTTTTACCCTTTCTTTGCTTTACCTCCCACACCTTCTTACTGAAACTACTATTGGCACATAAATATGTATGGACTCAAGAAGACTGTGATGTGTAAGAAAAGATAACTTCTTTTTTTTTTTTTTCTTTTGCCAATAACTGTTTGCCAATAACCACAAATAGTCTCTTTATCTACTAGTTGTGTTTTTTTCACCCTATATCCTCAGCTCTCCTGTCCATTCTTCTCAGAAGACTACAGCAGGTTATCCTTAATGGATAACAACAAAGTATTGCCTGCTGGGTTTCAGACTGGCATGGCAGCCTTGCTTCTTTGCTGCCTGTTTGGCAAATTAGTTCCCTTCACTCCAATTTTGTTTCTTCATCTGTAAAATGGCCTCCTTCCTAAAACTCTTCTGAGTTCCACAGGCTTTTGAAAAAGCAGAATATGAATAGTGGAGCTGATATATTAGAAAGGGAGGGTAGCCACTTTGGCAAGGATAAGAGGGGAAGCAGAGAGTTCTTATATATAACATAAGAAAAATAGAGTGAGCAACAAGCTAGGGAAGGAGGGAAGTTGAAAGGAAAGGAAATGGATGGATGTGAGAGATCAGTTTAATGTGGGGGCTTTTAGAGGGTAATAGCCAAGTAACAGAGGAACCTGCATTGGTCAGCTCTGAGGCTACAGAGGAATCATAGGATCATAAGTCTGAAAGAGGTTCAAAAAACCCCAGGGCAGGATCAGCTATATCTCTGTCATTTCTGGTGCATTCTTCTGTAATTTGTTTTGAAGACTTCCTTTGATGAAGACTCCACAAACTTCTTAGATCATTTATCTCTGTGTTTGCCTTACCCTTAGGAAGTTCCTTTCATGGAAATAGAGATGTAGGGAGAAAATGAATGTCATTTAGGACTGAAGGAATTTAAACATTCTGGTGCCCTGCATATTAACGTACAATAGGTCAGGGAGAAAAGTCAACATGTATCAGCCTTTGAAACGGACTTTTAGAAAAAAAAAAAGTCCTGTCTCTTCCTTCCTTCCTTCTCTTCCTTCACTTTATAGGAAAATAAGGGCAAGAAGCTGTTATGGCACTTTATACTTTTATGATGATTATGCAGGACTGAACAAGATCCTCAAGAACAGTCATGTCCAGAGGAGACAAATTCATCCATCCTGCTCATACATCCCTTTGTTTTTCCAGCCACTGAATTGTCATGATTAAAGACATCAGTACAAAACAAGATGCTATTCACACCAGCATCTACTGCAGAGCAATCTCACCTGCACTCACTGTGGCTTTAAAGAAGTGCATGCTTCATGCTAGCAGGCTCTAACCACAAAGGACCAGTAAAAAAGCTCTTTCTGTCCGACATGAATTAGGACGCTCAGTTAAAAATTCATAGGAAGATTACATAAAACCATATGCTGCCTTTATTTTTCCGCTTTTGCATTAAAAATGTACAGCTGCTCTGCATTAGACATTCCATTAGCCTGTGAGTCTCACAATCTGGACCTTGTAGTGAATGATGGGGGGAGGACTAACTGAGATGAGAGAAGGGAGACAATGAAAGTGTTTTAGGCCAATATTCAACGCTTCCTTAAAAAAGATAGCATATAAGGTGGATGGAGGGTTTAAGTGTGGGAGTAGAAGGCTTGCTGAAGAGGAACTACATAAAAGAAGAGACCTGTTTTCAGAATTATTGGCTTGCTTTCAGAACCCCTGAGCAGCATCAGCAATAATTAAAATGATATAACCTGTTTCCTGTGGTCATTTGGGAAGAAAATAAAAAATCTATATTCCAAATGGAGTCAGGAAATGTTTAGACTTCTCTAACAGTGTTAAGTCACAGAGAGTTTTATGGCCACTCTGTTTCTTCTGCAAGAGACCCGTTAATTTAGTTGGAAGTCTTGAAGGGTCCAGGTTTATTATTAGATAATTGACTGTGGTGGTCAGTTAATTGCCTGGGATTGAATATATGGCCACTTAATGTACTAACAAAGTGAATCATTTGCAAATAACCTTTCTATACATTGTAATGAGATGCATTCTAAAGAGTCTTCTTGATGATGTTGTGTCAGTAAGTGTCCTAGAAGGTTCCATAGGGAAGCTTGTAAAGATGCTGGTGGGTATAGGTGTATGCAATATGATGATGACAAGGTCAACAGCAAGCAAGCAAGCTGCAGAATAGTCTGCTTACACAAACCAGGCCTGAGTCTGTCTTTGCTCACAGGGCAGAAGCAAGGAGAAAAAAGAAGCAATGGGTTTTATTTACATTGTGGACTCAGCTATGTGTATTCAGCCCTTCCAGCTGAAATTTTCATACAAAAAAAACCCCAAAACCAAACACATCCAGTAATCCAAACAGTATTTAAAATATCTTCAGCAGACAAAGGAAATAACTATTTTATTCATCATTTATTAATTGTGAAGGAGTTGTTTCATTTCCAACCTAGGCATATTTCAATCTTTTTATTTATTTATTTATTTAATATTAAATACAATAATGAGATACAGCACCAGAGTCTATTCTCTCCCTATATGGCTGATCCCCAAAGAGTCATCTTGTATTTTCTTGTATTTCTTCTTGGTCTTACCCACTATTAAAAATCATAAACATTTTGCCTTCTTGGATTCATTATGGTTCTTCACGCTTACACAAGATGAGAAAACTGAGCAAATAATTTTTGGGGATTGAGTCACAAATAAAAATTTAATGCAAAGCAATGTGAAATGTGTGGCGCAGTCACCATTGTTAAGCTGCATGTTTAATTAACTGTTGCCTGAATGCAGGTACTAAGCAACAAGAACACAGGAGCACATTAAAGTGTGTTAATTAAATTATATGCAGTATGGTTGTATTTAATTGTGCTCAGAACATGCTTTCGCCTTCCTTTTATTCCTCTGTGTCTTTTGTTTCTACATCATCAAGTGGATGGAGTACATTCAAGGTAAACTTTGTTCACAAGACAGTAAGGAGGTTTTCTAAATGATTTTTGGGGGGATGAATAAAATTTCTTCTGGTGCTTTGTTTCTTTAAGCATGATGCAGGATGAGCATCTGATAAGGAGCATCACAACAAATAGCAGGAATGAATCCTTAGTTCAGACCGTATTGTCTTGAAATTTAAACTGTTTATCATGCATCAAACAGCTCTCTGCATTGTCTTCTTGGTCTAGCAAATAATTTTATATGTGAATGTATGTAATGCCTATGAATTCGTGGCTGATGACCAGTTCTTTTGGAATATTACACAGGCTGATTGGTTTCTAATAGTTTAGACAAGTACATTTTTTTTGTTTGTTTGTTTGTTTTTTAATTAAAAGTGCTGGAATCAATCACTGAAATAAACACTATGGATAAAACAAATATCAATAAAGCAGATATTTTGAAGTTTTCCTTAATAACAGAGCATAATGAATAGAACCAGTTTGGAAAGCTGAGAGCTTGGTTACAACCCAGAGCAGATGTCATGGCCAGACATAATCTCTGCTCTCCTAGGAAGCACAGCTGATGTGCTGCAAAACCTAAAGCTACAAGAGCTGTGAAAGTGGACTTGTTTCTGCAGGTTTTAAGGAAGCATCTTGACTGTTGTGTCTGGGAACACAGCTTTATGTGACTGCGAATCACCTTGAGCAAGTTGCTGTGTGCCAGAGAAATGCAGCACACCCACAATTCTCCAGGTCACTGCACTGAGTTGGAGAACTGCTGATGTGAATTTTGGATGAACTAAAGTGAGGCATTGCTGTAGTGCCAAGCTTGAACTTGGCCACAGTCTTAAAACTGAGTCTGATGCATCTGGATTTGGCAATACTATTTTTAGCCAAAATTTCCCTTTATGCTACAGGGAACCCTTTGCTTTGCTGCCAAAGCTGATTCCTTCCAATGGGGATATCATAGCCTACACCTCAGCCTTGTCTTTGTGGTAGCATCTTCGTCTCTTTGTAGTGACAGAAAGGATTTTACATGACTAAATTCATTCTTCACTGCAAATGCCACTTTGAATGAAGATCAGAGGGCTTTTTAGAAGCACTTCCAGCAGTGTGGTCTCAGAAATGACGTTTTAGGCCTTCCCTATGCTATATCAGATTTAGCTTCTCTCCAGCTAACCTCTTCCATGCTGCTTTACTTGGCTTATAATGGCTTGAGCAGCCTTCTTCAGAGGCAAGACATGTCCAGCAGTGCAGGGCTGAAGGCTTCTTTTCACTGGTGACTTCAAGTACAACCTGGTTGTGGCTCATGATCTTGCCATAACTTTGGGGTACAGGAAGTGGGAAAGAGGTCTGCACAGTGAGTCGTGGATGCCTGCAGGAAGTGTTGGGACAGTGATGGAAGCACATGAGGTGGTATCAGATCAACCTCATTCTCAGAGCATGAGATTTCATATGCTCCCGAACTGCTCCTCATACAGACATTCTCAGGCTGGGGTTCTGGGGAGTAATGCTATCCTTATAAACTGCAAACAGAGAAGATGCAAAGTAATAATTATTGTAAGGGGAACTTCACCTGTATAGGCCTCCCTCTCTGTCATGGCCTTGAGATATTAAGATGGGCATGAAAACCCATAACTGCATCCTTAACAAAGTTTAAGGAAATGTAACATCGTACCAATGCTTCAAAAAGGGTAAATGGAACAACCCAGGTAATTACAGTCCTGTCAGATTGACATTGATCCCAGGCAAAATAATGGCTTGGCTGATGCAGCTCTCAAATAGTAAAGACATACAGGAGAGTAATGCAATTAATGCCAATCAATGTAGTTTTCTGAAGAAACTATATTTCTTGTCAAATAACCCTGATGTCTTTTTTAGGAGATTACAAGTTTGGTGTAGAAAGGTACTAGTTTTGATGTAATAGACTTCTATAACACTTGACTTTGTGCTGCATGGCATGTTGATTAGAAAACCAGAATGATAGAAGCTCAAACCAGAACTTATCAAAATGATAAAACCTGGATGAATATTAGGTATTTAAATGTGTTTGTGAATGGGAACATTAAGCTGGGCTGTTTCTAGTGGGTCAAGCACATATGATTTGCTGAGTTTCAGCTGCTTGATAATTCTAGGAACAACGTGGAAGAAGATGTACTCATTACTGATAAAATTTTCAGATTTTACATTTTGAGAGAGTGATAAATCATGAATAGGACTGATCAGTGATACAGAACAATCTGGATTGCTTGATAGCAGGGTATGAGACAAAAGTGAAGTCAAATGTGTGGGAACAAAGGCCACAGATTGATTCCATTTTTAGAGTCAGTTATTCAGAGATATGCCGGGGTCCTAGTTTATCACTCACTGAACACTGATGCCAAAAATATGTGACATAGGTTTTGGGGACCTTGAGTAAAATTAACTGTATAACCTGTGTGATTTGTGCTGACGAGACTGTTATCGGAATATTGCCTGTGGCTTTTAAAGGGATGTTAAAAAACTGGGGGTGATTCAGGCAAAATTCCCAAGAATGATTAAGCAATTGAAAGTCATGCACATAATGGAAGATTTCAGAATACCATAAATACAGTTTGAGTTAAAGACGCAGAAAGAGGCTTGATTAGGTTCTTACATATACTTTTTCAGAAAATAAACATTGCAAATGGCTCTTCAATCTGTTGAAATGAGCTGAGAGGATCTTGATACAGCCTGAACCTAGACAACCTCAACCTTGAAATTAGGCACAAATTTTGCAAGGGTTGTATTTAATCCTGCAAATAACTGAGGATTTTAGAATCAAGATAGGATATCTCCTTAAAAGATAAGATCTAGTTAAAGCCATTATACAGGAATGAATAATGGTGATTTTGAAGGTCCTTTAAAATCCATGAATCTCTTGAGTATTGGTGTATAGCAACTGTGTGTGTTTTTGTCGGAGTCTGTGGCAATGTTTGGATTAGCTTCAATCCAAATGTATTGAAATCCAATGGGTGAAAGTTCCATGCCCTTGTTATGTTAGCTCACCCCACTCCTCACACTGAGATCTCTTCTGTGACCACCTATGCAGTAACACATCACTGCCTCCTTTTCTACTGGGGAAAAATTGACCTGTTCAAGAAGGGGTAGGTGTCTTGGTTTAGAAGACAGGTATCTGCTAGGGAAAGCTGGAATTTCCTTAGAATGGAGAATGTAAACCCCCTTCCCTCTGAATTATTATAATTTTTCAATTAAGGGTTTTCAGGCAAAGATAGAGGAATAACAGTTGTTTTACTAGGAATTTTAACAATACAAATGTAATAGTACAAAAAAGACAAGTAAACAACAAACAAACAAAAAAACCAGAAAACCCTTGACAGAGTCAGGGACACGACCTGACACCCTGTTGGTCAGGGTGTTTGGAAGCAGTCCTCCTGGAGAAACAGATGTGGCTCTGTTGGAGTAGATGATCCCGTTGAAGAAGGGTCCAGTGATGGCGAGATGAGTCTGATCTTCCTCTGGGGTCCAGTAGAAAAACAGGATGCCTGGTGTTCTGAGTCTCAGTTTTTATCTAGGCAGGGACCCTGGAGCCCCCACGCACTGGGTGGAGCATCTCACAATGGGATGGTGTAAATGTGTCATGTCATTGGTGAGCCTTAATGGCCCATTAGCAGAAAATATCCCCCTGGAGGGAGGATGGGTGGTGAAAGAGATAAGAAACAGTACCCTACCCAGTTTTAATAGCTGAGCCATTATCAGAAAGGCATCCGCTCCCCTTCCTCCGGAGTAACAAAAAATAAAGAAAAAACATTTCCCCAACTGCTTTCAGCAGATGAAAATAGAATACACATTTTTGCTTCCATAACCCAAGACAGTAGGTCTTTGAAAAAGCTAATTTTCCAGAAAGACTGGGACATATAAAGCATTACATGAAATCACTGTTGGATCCCTTTTGCTCTGGGCAAGAGCCTTGCCTTTGGCTGCTGGAACTTCATTCTAGCCTCAAGTGGCCCTCCCTTTGGACCCTCCTTGTTCCTTCCTTTATGGCCCAACTTCCATCACATTTGAGCTGAACTCCCAGTTTCTGATTGTATCATGTAGAAAGTATGGAATAAGAAGCAATCAGAGCTAGAGTCTTTTGCCCATATTTAACAGTGTTTCTTTAGCTGTCTACCAAAGACTGCTCTTGAGAGGATACAGAGATAGAAATCCCTAACTCCTCATAGTGATGTCTACACCTAAATAATTGGTTAAATATATGCATGCCCCTACTAATAGTGAGAGAAACATGCTTTGGAGAAACATGTCATATCCCCAAACCTTGACAGATACCAGGGATTTAGCAGGAATCCTTTTAACCTTGTACCTAGAAGAAGACAATCGCTTGGATACTGGGAAAGATCTTCAGAATGAGCTACTCAGTATTTTTCTCTAAGAGCATTCTTTGCTTCCCTCCCTTCATGTTTCTGTTTCTGGGAACCTTTGCCCATTTGTATGAAGCTGAGTTCAGTAATAATATTTAGCTCTCATGACATCAAGAGTTACACACTTAATCTCCAAAGCACTTTCTAAGCATTAATTAATTAGGTGTCTCCTTCCTGACATGTGGTAAGGATTTGCGATCATTGCCTTCTCACTTAGAAGGCACAGAAAATTTGTGATTTGCCAAGGATCTCCGCAGTAGCCAGTGTCAGAGCCATAATTAATGTTGTGGCTCCCAGTTCATTGTCCTTTGCTCTGATCCTTCAATGTCTCAATACTGTCACTCAGGAAAAGCAGTTTAGAAGAAACAAGTATGAAGGTAATTTGCTAAGAAGGTGAAGCCAAGCTCTCTGTAGTCTACTGTGCATTTTGTCATCTCACATTATTACTGGCTCTATTTGCCTGGTTCATATATCCCCCAAAATATGCCTGGGCTTTGTCTAAGAGATTGGTTGTTATTATGGGCCAAACCCAAACTAGAGAGAGTATTGAAATTAAACAATGTCATCAATCACACTCGAGTTCTCCAGCCCAAACCCCCTCCCTGTTTAAATTGAGGGAATAGTTGTAGCTTTTGTGTCTGAGTTGACAGTTTATTAACCTTAGGAATATTTTAGGCCCCATGTGATTCCATACCATAAGAAAATAAGGATCATAAGGATACTAAATGTGCTGCATGATGAATATAAGAAAGGATGTGCTTTCCCTTATTTTTTTCCCTTTTTTTGCCTGCATCTGCTCTTACAAACCACATTGTCCCTCCTTGGTGCCACAGTGCTTGCCCCTGTTATGACTTTGACGCTGGATAGCAGCAGTGTGCATGATAGTATCAAAGCCTAGGGACAGCTCTGGTAATTTGAGACTCATTTTCCTTCATCTGTGAACAGAAGCAGACTATTATCAGCTTGATCTAGGGCTGTCTGTGTGTACCAAGCTGCCCATCAGCAGCAGGAGGGATTCCATGTGGATATTTCCCTTTATTTCTGGTTTGAATATCACAAGCACTTGTTTTGGGTGCTGTTCACCCTTGAAAAGACCAAAGCTACCTTTGCTAATGCTGATTCCAGGGGCCTTTGCTAAGCAAGAAGGTCATGACTCCGATTTCCTTTTAGGTTGTCTTTCTGCAGGCAGGGAAGTCTGGGAAAGGGAGAGGAACATTTCTGATTCTGGTTCTTTTGTCCCTTTCCTGTTGCTAGAGATGATACAGCAGTTTCAATGACCTTTTTCATGAAAGAGAAGCTGAGGTTGATAGCAAGCGATGTGGGCTGATGGAGCCCACTTGCTTCTTCCCTGCAAAGGTGGATGTGAACCGCTGTCCCACTGACACTACCACATCTCTCTACCAAAGCTGTACAAAATGAGGTAGTATCTCAGCTGTTGAGCTCTCACTGCTGTTTTCACTGCTTTAATCACCAAGGTTCAAGCTCCTGTCTCTTCCATATTGCTGCTAAATTTCTTTGGTAGCAGAGCGTGGTCTGTAAGGGGCAAGGAGAAGTGGCAGCATTATGCGGTCTGTGAAAAGTGCATTGTGTGTCCAGACGGTTCCACAAGCTCTTTGTGGCCTTTGAGCTGGGTTGTTGTCCTTAAATCTGCTTGTATCCAGGAGCTTGCAAATGGGGTAAAAGTGAAATGAGTGGTTGATAAAGATCTCCTCTGTTGTCTGGGAGGCTTGAAGGCCATTATCCAAACTGAAGGCTTGACATGTGCTCAGAGATACAAGATGTTGTTTCTTCTGGACAAGCAAATGATCTGCATGCTTTCTTTGCCTGCTACCCATGCGAGGAGTGTATGATAGATGTATGTAAGCACCTGGACTTGGACTGAGACCATCAGTCCATACAGGATCTCAGGCAGCAGTGAGTGGGAAGTACTTAATAAAACAATGATCCTGGAATGGGTTTGACCTTCACGTCACCTTATAAACCCAACTATCATGGTCCCCACCTGCAGTTATTCTAATGAGCTGAAAAAATGGTTTTGGACATACATTTTAAAGTTCTGTTGAGTCATAAATACACTCTGAGTGAAGACTACATAATGTTTTCCTGTTTGTCCATTAAATATAAAAGAGCAGTAAGCCAGTTACCCAGAGGTGAAAGCCTGTGCATTCCATATTGCCAATTTTTATACATGCAAAATGTAAGCATATAACTTAATTCCAGTGCAATTATAGAGCTTTGTTGTGACTCCTCTAATCTGTTTTTCAGTAATTTAGATTCTAAGCACTCCCTGCTCAGGTCAGTAGTCTGCCGTGGAACAGCCATCCCTGCTTCTTACTGTTGCTGGGAACTTCTTGCTGTATAATCACTGGTGAACAGTCATTCCCACCTCTGTGTCCTGGCAGACAGGATGTAATCAGCCTGCCCTGATGGTTGGACACTGCAGGGATGTTTCTGCAGAGCCAGATCACACGTATTGTGACTGATGCCAGATTCCTAGAGTTTGCAGTTCTGGGTCCTTGAGCTATTCTTACAGGCATCAGTCATTCAGTTTTAAGGGCCAGGTGGTAATCCATCAGCAGCTTAGTTTTATTTGCATCAGGGAGTATAGGAAAACAGAAATTGAGTTGCAGTATCTTTTCTTGCCATTGTCCCAGCAGGAATGTCTGTACATGCTGTAAAGCACACATGCAGTAAGCCAAGTGCTTCCTGAGCGCCTTGGACTTCCCATTGCACACACCACAAAGCTTCCCATATGAGTCCTGTGTTTTCCTGGGGTTTGCAGCGAGAATAAACAGTATGACTTTTGCAGCCAGAAATTATGGAGCATGTCTAAGTCTGGCATTTCCAGAGGGAAATATTTGCTTTCCATACTTGCACCACAGAGCTAATATGCTCAAGAAAAATGGAATTATCTGTAATTTCCAGACCTGAGTCAGGTGACTGGATCCCACATCTGATAGGCAGCATCAGAAATCTAGGAGAAATATAAAAATCCTTAATTTTTTCCAGAAAAAAATCCAACTTACTCTATACAGACTTTATCTCCAGCAGAGGGATCATCAGGGAGACCATGGCCTTTACTATGCTCCCAATCAGCATGTTTTTTGCTGTGACCCTCAGAATAGGAGGCCATACAGCTTTCTCTCAGCCCGTGGTCTTTGCTTTTCATTCTCTGGCAGATTTGTCCCACTGCAGACTAGGACACATAGACTTGGTGGTAGTGTAAGTAAATCTGCTGCAGGCATTGGACCGAGGCAAATTTGCCTTCAGGGCTTAGGAAAGAGCATCACAGATGGACTTGGAGGTGGGTTCAATGGACTAAATGAGAACTAGGTCAGCTTGCAGGGAGGCAAGATATCAGATTTAATACAAACAGTGTTTAAACACCAGTCCATCTCCATATGAAGGACACCTGTCTGTTTCCATAGTTTCTGTCTTGATCTACAGTAGTAGAGCCAAGTTAATATCTCTGCTAAAAAGTACCAATTCAAGAAAAAAAAAATCCCCCAAAACCTGTGGTTTCATTGGTGGTTCAAACTGTGTCATGTCTCCAGGATAAATAATTTATTTATTTAATTCCATTGCATTTCCATCATTTGGAACCCCATGTTGCTTGCAAGATTGAAGGATAATAGAACAAGCAAGAAAGCAGATCTCTTATGAATTAGCTACTAGTTTCTTCTGTGTAGGTTTGCAAGGAGTACTCCATAATCACAGAGCTCCTTGGGCAGGTTTTTTTGTGTGGTTGCTGTAGCACTGGCATGTGTACCTCAGTGAAAATGATGGCTCCTAGGTATTTAGATTTTGGTTTTATGTGGTCCAAGCACTGTTGCTGTAAACAGCATTACTTTAGTTGCTGTTAATAAAACACTCTAATGTAATCATTACTTACCTGTTCCGGGCCCTCCCAGCAGCAGGTCTGGGTAGACATGTCTATACAATTAGAATTAATGCAAACCACTTAAAACTTGAATGCCTAGTTTATTTTCGAATGGGAAGGTCAGCATCATTATCCTTGGTGGATTCAATTACCAAATCCTGCATAATCACAGACCATGCTTCCTGTCTGCTAATCACGACTTGCTCTGCATACATTATGTGCAAATATAACCAAAACAAGAGATGGCATTTCCATATGTTTTGTGCCTGTAATTACTTCTTACAGGTTGTATTTAACTTTCTTAGTATAATGTAAAATCCTTTTATTGGCTTTGTTTTTTAAGAAAACACAAAAGAATAATAAAAACAGTGACAAGCAGAAATAGGAAAGCATCTGTATGCAATTAATCCTTCTGTTTCATTTAGACCCCACAGAATCTGTGAACGTAAGTCACAGCAGTAGAACAAAGTTGTTAGAGACATCGCATTTGGAAACGCCTCTCGTGAAGAACAGCATGTGTAATTAGTGGCTTTGAAATCACTTTGATGGGTTTGGTTTAGTTTTGCTTAAGGAAGAGAATTCTAATAAACTTGTATTCAGCATTTTTTTATTATTAAAGCATTTACTGCTACTGTAAACAAACATCCTAACGACAAGAACAGGGAGAACTAATACATAATTAAAAATACAGTTACCTAATTAAATGTAAACATCCTCTAATGAGAGAAAATGCACTGTTGTATGGTAAGCTTGATCTATAACCATTGTGACATCAAGAGGTGTCTTTCCCAGAGCTCAGTCACTTTTGAGTCAGAGTTTCTAAATATGTGTCTTCTCTGTGCAACATTCAGGGCTTTAGAGGATTAGAAACTGGTAATTTTTTAAATTCTTGAAAATATCATTTTTCCGTGCCTTTTTTGTGTATAGGTGTGTATGTCCATGCCCACACATGCACAGGTACTTTTTATGGAACTTGGGACTCTGAAGTATAGAAGTTTGCTTCATTTTCTGCTGTAGATTTTGCTCCTCGGACATCTTCAGGGTATGTCAACATCCTCCTTTGTGTAACACTGTGGTAATACGCCATCTGGATAGAAAAAATCATATATTAATATGAGGGAACAGATCTGTAGTTTCTACCTTGCCACGACAGGTATTGTGAAGGTGCGATCACTCCTGGTTCTGTTCCTCCCATGATGTGTGAAGGCCTCATCACCCCACAACTCCTGTGTTTGACTAGCACAGAGAGGTGCTGCTGCATTGACACAGTCCAGTGGTCCTCTCTCCCCAAAAGTCCCCGTTATCTGAGGACTGCTCTGAAGCCACTCGAGAAGTGAGTCTTTGTCTGTGGGTGATGCAGCACCGCAAGCCTGGTTGCAGCACTGCCACTGCCACCACAGCAGTCCCCACATGCCATCCAGCACAGGAGGGCAAACAGGTTTTTGAACTTCCTGCAAAAAGCGCATTCACTGTCACAAATGCACAGCAGTGATATGTTGGGAAGATGGGTGGGCTGATAAACAGGCTGTGCTCAGGGTTGCTCTTCTGATTGTACACCAGGAAGCTCTGGTGTAGGGACTGAAATGCAGAACCAGAGAACTTGGAAATGCTCTTATGGAGTTGCATCATGGAAGAGCAAGGAAATGTGGTGATTCATTCTAGGCTTTGCAGCTGTATGTGCAAAAACAACTTCAAGAATTCTTATAAATTTATTTGGATTTTCTTACCTTATAAAATGCTTTGGAAGCTTTTGTTCTGAGACAAAAAGGTTCAATCCCACTAAAACAACAGAAACTCTTCAAACGAAAAAGACATAGAATTTTTTTACTTAATGTATTTTAAATGTTTAAGTATTTGCATGCACATAAGTTTTATTAAATTCTCTCTCTGCATTTACCTAAATATTTTTATTTATCTTTTTCTTGGGATGAGGTTTTGAGTGTAAGCTAACAACGATTGGATCTCTTTTGCCAAGAGAATTTTGCTAGAGGGGATTTGAGTATGTTTTAAATGTACAAATAGGAGGTAGAGGGTAACAAATCACAATTAGCATAATTAAATGAATATCAAAATGACATTTTGTAGAACTTCACTCCTGCATGTCATCAATATTTCAGCTATTTTGAGAGCTGACCATAGGGAAAACTTAGAAATAAATGTGGAGCAGACTAGACCTGATTCTGGCTTTGCTTTATCTCAGATTTAAACCAATGTAATTGGATATAATTGAATTTTGGTGGTGCCCTTTCTCATTGCATTAGGGTAATTTAGATGAGAATCCAACTCATTAGCTATGGGATTTTGCATACTGGAGAGTGGGACCATGTTTAGCAACAAGCAACAGATCATATTCCATTTTCATTTAAACAGGAATTGAGTGGAACTCCCACCAGGTAGTAACACTACAGTGTGCAAAGACTTTCCTTGCAACTGAGTTTCCAATATATCAATAACTTTTCAAGCCTACAGTAAAAGGCCCCCTAAAGCTTTGCAGTCTAAATAACCCCTTGCCTCAAAGAGTTTCAGTGAAGAGCTTTGACGGCTCTTGGGAGAGATATTCTAGGGTGGGATTTACCTCCTCCAGCTTCAGACATTTCAGTGTAATTTTCTGCATGTGAGCTCCTCAGCTAAACTCCTGCCATCAATGGAGGGGCAAAATAGACACTCCTCAGGTGTGATTTCTCTGACCCGTTTTAGATGTCTGCCTTGGGAAGGGATGGAATTCCACCTCAGAAAGCACCTTTCTTTAGTCTAAAGTGAGTATCAAAGGATCGGATCAGATGTGAAGTTGTACTTTCTAGGTGTCTAAAGATACGAGAGATTAATCTTGTCAAAACGTACAAAGCTCATAGAACAGTGCAGAAGAAATGAGATGAATAATGTCCTTTAAAACTTATATTTTAAACTGGTCAGAAACCCCTCTAGGAGGGTGGTGTGAGTTCCTGTAGCAAATGATAAAAAAATAGTTTTGCTGCTCTGTTGATGCTGAGCTGTGATTTTTCAATCTGGAGTAATACAGAATCATACAATGCTTTGAGTTGGAAAGGACATTAAGGGCCACCTGGTTCCAACACTTCTGCCATGGACAGGGACACCTTCCACTAAACCAGGTTTCTCAGAGCCCCACCTAACCTGGCCTAGAAGACTGCCATGGATGGGGCATCCACAGTTTCTCTGGACAACCTGTGCCAGTGCCTCACCACCTTCACAGGAAAGAATTTCATTCTGATATCTAATTTAAATATCTCCTCTTTTACTTTAAAACCATTCCTCTTGTCCCATCACCACATGCCCTTGTCAAAAGTCCCTCTCCAGCTCACTTGGAGCCCACTTAGGTTCTGGAAGGTACTCTTAAGTTCTCCCTGGAGTCTTCTCCAGGCTGAGCACTTGCAACTTGCTCAGACTGTCTTCATAGAAGAGGTGCTTCAGTCCTCTGGGCATCTTCATGGCCTTCTCTGGACTTGCTCCAACAGGTCCATGTCCTTCTTATGTTGGGGACCCCAGAGCTGGACACAGCACTCTGGGATGGCTCTCACCAGAGTGGAGTAGAGGGGGGCAGCCACCTCCCTTGACTGTCAACTACTCCTTTCATTACTTTCACACTGATGGGGCCACCTAATTAAGTTGTGACCAAGGAGCTGCTGTATTAAATTTGGTCACAAACAGGTGCTGGTACAGTGCCTCAAGAAGGTGAAAAATTCCTGCAGTTACTCCATGGTGAGATCAGCAAAGCCCACCTTCTGGTGTCATTCTGCACCCTCTGGCCTTCAATGCTCAGTGTGGTGTTGGGAATCCATCTGGCCTTCCTCATTTCTCTTTCACAATGACTTCAGCCTGTTTCTTCTCAGCAGGAGGTTACTCTTGATCCTACACTGTTGTGAAAGGCAGACAGGATGGGGCTTGCTTACAACACAATGTGTTTTTCTACCAGTAAACAGAAGTCTAAAGAGACTGAGATTGTTGTGGGAAGGTCATATCACACAACTTCCCGCAGTGGGGTTAAAAAAAAAGAGTAATTCGGCTGTTTTTACAAAGCAGTTTATGAATTAATTATAGTTCATGTTTTGGATGGTAATTAATAGTGCATATGAAGTTGTATCCTATATAAATCCAAGAGTCAATATTACTCTGCAGATTTTCAGTACCTACCTGCTCCCCTTGCCTCACTAAGGGCACATCTAGTTAGTGACTAAGCTTCAACTACAGGTTTTCTGGTGAATAGTTTAATGACACATGTCCTTTCACCAGAGAAACTTCTTGAGGCAGTAACCCTCCATTTCTATATATCTCTTTGTAAGCTGCCTTGCATCTGTGACCCGTCTCTTTAAATAAAGGTTTACATGTAATTTTCTTTTAGTATGCACAATTTAGTGAAATGCAGAATATTGATATGCAACACAAGTTGGTTGGTTTTCAGATCATGCTGAAAATTCAGACTTAATTTCTGACCCTCTACCAACTTTACATTCCAACAAGAACATATATTTAAATATATTCCACCAGTCTAATGTGCTAGAGAACTACGTTCATGGGACCTTGCTACCTAAATTAGGGAGATTGTTTCTGCATGTATTAATTGGCCTGTGAGATTTAGTTGTTTCTCTGACTTTAAAATCTGGGGCCCTTATGATTCATTTTAAACTACACAGACCACAGAGGAATGAATCTAGCAAAAATGCACTGGCAACAAAGCATCTGATCAATCCACTCATAAGCTCTTTTATGCCAGGCAGGAGCTGATGGCCTTGGTGCTGATCATACACATGATCAGAAACATTCAACAGTTTGGGTTTTGAAGTCTTCTGAGAGATTGTGTATTCATTAGCAGTGTCCACGAACATTATGCTTGGATATCTTCTTCTCCTTCACTAGGGGGGAAAGATCCTAGATAAACCTACTGTCTAAAACCTGAAGGCAGACTTTTTTAGTAGGACCTGTGCTTATAGGTCAAGGGGTAATGATTTTAAACTAAAAGAGGGTATAAATAGATTAGATATAAGTAAGAATTTTATTGAAATGAGGATAGTAGAACACTGGCACAGATTGCCTAGAGAGGTGCCCCCTACTTGGAAATGTTTAAGGCCATTAAGGCCATTTAAGGTCATTGAGGTTGGGTGGAGCTTTGAGCAGCTTCATCTAGTTGAAGATGTCCCTGCTTATTACAGGGGAGTTGGACTAGATGAGCTTTAAAGGTCTCTTCCAACCCAAACCATTTATGATTTTAAGGAAATGCAGCAGGCTTCCTCTCAAGCCTTTGCTTCTGCCGTTTCTTGGGATATGGAATGGTTTTTCTTCTTTTTCCTGACAATAAATTTCAGAGTCTAAGATGTTTTCTTGACATACATTTCCGGGATGAGCAGAACAGAAGCCTGGGTTAGTTTTGCTTCGTTTGTTTTTTGAGCGGTATACAACATTCTTATTTTTGTGATTGAGCCATCTTCACTGGTTCTGTTGCTGTCATGACACTACAGGGAAGCTGCTCAGTTACCTTAACATTAATTTGCTTGTACAAGGCAAAAAAGCAAAAAAGATTCCCTTTTTTTAAATGCAAACTGTGCTGTCTTCCTGGTCTGCACCAATGGGAAAGCATTTGCAAATGTTCCTGTCTCGGTTGCTGAAAACTGCCTTCCCATATGTTTTCCTGATTAAGAAATTCAGTCCACCAAATGGCAGAGTTTGCTCAGCTGGAGTTTACTGTTTGGTTGGGATTAATAAGCAGCTCTCCTCTTCCCATACATCTTCCTGTTTAGCATAAAAGAAAACAAATTACTTTGGGGCTTTCCTGCTTATTTGTACTTACACAAAAAGTATATTCTGGGAGCTTTTACAGTGTGTCGGCCTCCTGAAAATGCAGCACGAGGCTTTCTCCATCAGCCACTGGTGCCTAACAAGGTCTGTGCCTGGGCAGTGTGAGAGCCAGCTGGTTAAGCCATGAATGCTGAGGGAGAGAGAAATAACTGACTGATTTGGGTTACACAAACTCTTATGGGGATTTATTGGTAGATTTTCTTTAACAAAGACAAGAAGTGGCAAATTTAGTGCTTGGATTGATTGCTCAGGTAGCTGAAAATCCTCGGAGGAGAGGACAAACACTGCCCAGCCCAAGCAGAGCCATCATTTCTCATGCTGTCTTATATGTGTGCCTGTTTCTTTTTTAACTTCTCCCATATGGCAGCTGCTTTATAGGCTCCAAAATCTGTTGTTCTGATTCTATTCAACTTTGAAAATGTCACTGAGTTTGACAAAAGGGTCACACAGCTTTCTAAAAGAGCAGTAAGAGCTAAAGATTCTTAGAGAGCCAGATATTTTAGGTGCTGATATCTGCATTTGGACATTAAAAGATCTTATAGCTCTCCCAAATCCAGCCTAAACTCAACAGGCTTGGGGTGCCTAATGCTAATAGGCCTCCTGTCAGGTTGTGAATTTCCTAAAATTCTGTCTTGTGTGTGACCACTGATCTGACCAAGTCCACCAACAAGCAGTGGCACATGGTGACTGTTTTGAGAGATGATGGTTAGATGGTACATTGATAGTATTTCTGATTTTTTCTTCAACTATTTTAGAATGAAGTTCCTCCTTTTCAACTTTATACATTGATAGTTTTATTTTCTGAGTAACTCTGACAAATTGCATGTATACATCTATATACATTTACAAATATCTATGGCCATGTTTTTCTGTTGGAGCCCACTGTCACATTTCATGTTAAAGATGCTGCTCCTTTATAATTCCTTACTTTTTCCTGCTGATAAAGTTTCTGAAAAGGTCATTGCATCAGATGAAACTTTCTGATGTTTACTTCTGCTCAAATGTGAAGTTTTTCACTGCCAGGTTGGAAAGCAAGTTCTTTACAAGCTCTTTCTCACATGTAGAAGAGCAAGAAAAGGAAATCTTGTTCTGTTGTCTAAATAATCTAGATTTTTTGCATTTTCTTTAGTTTTCTGAACAGACTACCAGGAACAGGCTAAATGCTTGATTAAATGTGGACTTTGAGATGAGAACTGAGCCCTGAATCCTTAAAGAAAAATAGATGGGTAACTTGTTAGCAGAGAATGACCTGGAAGTGATTTCTCTTCCTGACATCCAAATACCTTTGCACTTTAAAAGATTTATTTTAGGATCTGAATTTTTCAGTAGAATGGTTGTCTAACCATGCTTGATGGGGATTTATTGTGTTATAAGAGACAGTAGCCTGTCTGTAAACTCTTACAAAGGGTAAATTTCACTGCATGTGGAGTGAAAGCCCCTTTAATTGGCCCAAATCATTCATGAGAGCATCTTTGGGAAGCATCTGTTTCCAAATGTGCCTGTTGAATGAAATGTTAGGAAGTGCTTGTTTAACAGCAGAGCTTACAGAGAGCTGCACGGGTGAGGGCAGAAGTTTGTGGTACCGAATCTCTGTCCCGGAGATTTGGGTGTGAGACAGACACGTGGCACAATTCTCCCGCAGCACCTCCCAGCCATCTGCTGTTCTGGGATTCCTTGAGCCAGAGGTGGTATCTTTGTGTTTAACAGCCTTTGATGGATTTCTCAGCAGCTGTCTGCTCCTACCTTTGGCATGTATTTATGCAGAAGAACAGGCACAGAAAGCAGTTTTGTAGTGTCTCGTTATACACCAGCCAGAAGAAACAGAAAATGGGTCTCAACCTCCGAAGTTAGATTTCCAGACTTTTCCATTTCCAGTTCCCATTATAAATCTAGCATTTGACCAGCCACTTTAGAGCACTTGTAGTCTTTGCCAAGCAGCCGTGCAAAGTGGCCAGATTTCATTCGTTTGTCTTGAGAAACATGTTTTGTTGTGCCTCTTTATTGAAGGTAGTGTTACACGGGTGAGTTTGGGAATCTGTGTTGTACAATCAAAGGATAATTTCCCTCTAAGAGTTACACTGGTCCTTTGAAAGGCTATAGTATTTCCTGTTTCATCTCTCTGTAGCCTGTGGCATTCTACAGGGGGAGGAAAAGCAGGAGCAGCAGAGCCTGGTAAACTCTGATATATGGGCTGTTTGGCAGACAGCGTGGGCTTCATGCTGTTAGCCATATGCAGAAGTGAGCAGCAAAACCCTGTTGATGCGCTGGTGAATGACCTGGAACTGTCTTGTGAAGGATATTTTAATACAGGGCATAACTGAACAATAGAAATGTTTTCAATGAAGTGCAATACAATCCTTAAACTAGTGCCTTGGATAACTAAGTGAATGGCTGTTTCTCTTCTATTGAGGCAAACCATCTCTTTTGAACACAAGCTCCTTCTGCTCCAAAACCACCAGCAATATTTTTTTCTCTCAGATTTTCCAAATGATTAACACATTAATTAAACTTAAATGGGTAATAATTTTGACATTAAAGACACTTAAAAATTCTTATCCCCATTTTTTTGCTTCTTTTGTAGAGTCTGATCTTACAGTCAAAGAGCTCAGATTTAAAGAAAGAAAATAACACTTTTAAATCAGCTTCATTCAATACACTTATTTAAATTTCAGTGTTTCAGATAGTGGTATTGCCCCGTGCCTGGGAGTATGAAGACTTGAACCAACTTTTCTGCCAGAGTGTCGTAGGATGACAAATTTGGATTAAATATTTTCAGTTTTGATTTAGCTTCGATTTTTCTGCTTCAAGCCTGAGCATGTGCCTAAAATCTTGTTAATTTTCTCCAAGCTAATCTCTTGGGCTAATAACAGATAAAATCTCCCCCCAAAAATGTTGCCTTTTTCAAAGCATATTTTCACTTGAGTTCAGTGTTTGTTGTTTTTCTCATAACAAGTAGAAAAACCTGAAGGAAACATAACTGTGAACTATTTGAGAGTGGAATCTTAAGAGGCAGTACTGAGCACCATTAGCACTGGATGAAGATTAATTTGTGGAAATCTAAACTGAGGTTGCTTTAGAAGTGTAAGTTCTTCATTTCCTGGTGTTAGAAGTGACTTAACTTGAGGCAGACTCGAATCCTGTTTCATGGCAATGAATGCTTTGCATTATCAGCCCCCTTTGGAAGCATCTCTGCTGGAGCAGCTAAACCCTGAGGCCCTATAAACAACCACACTTTTGCAAATCTTGTATTTCCTTTGGATCCTTCCTCATGACAGCTTTTTCCTTTCTGCTCAATTCTATACCACAGATGCATCTTCTCCCTATTTCTATTCACCTTCAGGGTAAACATTGTCTGTTAACTGGGTTTGTATGGTAGGCACTGCTAATGCTGTTTAGAGTCTCTAGACACTACTGGAATGTGCATAAATGAAATCAAGAACTACAGATTACCAAAACAAAACCATTTCAAGAATGAAACAACTTGTGGGAAGCTGGAGATTTTTAAAATCACCTGTAAAAGCATAAATAAGTGCATTTCCAAGGTCTTTAGAGTACTGTTTACTTTTGAAGTTAGAATCTCTGCTGCTGTTTTTTCACAGGACTGTTTTTTCTTGCCCTGGAGTTACAGAAATAGAAGTTGAAAGACCTACATAAAATCCCTGGCATTTATGTGTTCTGCCTGATTTGTAAATATGCTTGTAGCAGTGCAGCAAGTATCTCCATGCTTTCTTGCTCTGCTGACAGTCATGCTTGGAGGAGACTTTACCCCTTAATACAAGTACAGTTGCACTGCTGTCCTACCTGAATTACCTTTAGAAGCTGTCCTTCACTGGATTGCTGAAGAGCTCCCAACCATCAGCCAGCTGTGACAGGAGCACTGTGCTAAGGTTTCATCATTTTCTTGCGCTCTGCCTTCTCCTCTCTCTGTTCATGATCTATAGGGTGGCACTCCTCCTCATGGCAGGTAGGTTGGAAAGTCTCTTCTGACACAAGCCTGTCTCTGACTGTATGATTTTTATGATTCCTGCCTCTCGAATTGTAATTTGTCAGGGGCAGGATTCCTCACTGGAAGGAATCCTTGTCCTTGCAGGTGTACCAGGTGGGATGCAGCCTTTGTAGAAGTCCAGTATTATCTGAGCTTTCCACCTTGGAACGATAACTGTGACGTACAATCCAAGCAGGATAGTGTATAAGTAAGTTAAATTCACCAGTAAAATGCATGTCTTACCTGGGACCCTAAGAACATTAGTGATATAAGTAATAGGTAATAATCATGTCATGGCAATATTGGTAATGTACTATTTTTGTATTTTCACACAGCTTTTTGGCAGAGCCAGCATATGTATCATAGCACACCCTTCCTCACACAAAATTACAGACTCTGGAGCAGTCTTTTTGTTTATAGCAGTGATTACACTTGGATAGGTGATTCCAGAAATTTAGATTTGTCCTAGGAGCATGAAGTCTCAAAGTGTCCATGTCCTCTCTGTTTGACTAAACAGCTATGATTTTTTCCTGAATTACTTGCTCTGTGTGAGGTCTGACAAGAGAGTGGAGCACTGTGTGATGTTCTGTAAGGAGAGATGACCTGAGCAAAAGTCTCAGAGGCAAATACCTCTAAACATTGGCAGGAATTCCATGTGGGATCTGTATTTTGCATGGATGCAGGGTAGTCTCTCCAGCAATTCAAATTTGGACAAAGAACTGCCAGTATTACAGCCCTCAGGCTCACAAGGGAAGGGTTTGTGGAGAAAACAAAACAAAAGCCAAGTTTTTGGGTTTTATGTTTGGTTGTTTTGTTTTTGTTTGGATTTTTTTCTGGCTGGTTGAGTTTTTTTAGAAGTTTTTTTGGGTTTTTGTTTGTTTGTTTGTTTTATCTGTGGGTTTTTTAAAAAAGGCTTGGGAATGGACAGGGAAGGTGAAGGCAATTCAGGTGAATGCCTAAAGAAAATGGATCCTACCATCAGAGCAGCTGCATAGCAGAACATACAGTTTCCAGCTCTGCTTCCAGCTCAGCAGCCACTGGGTACATTGATTCAATTTGCAGTGGAAAATGATGCAATTGTTTTACTAGTTCCACAAAGATAAATGTCTGTATTTCATCAGAACAAGCACATAAATGAGAAGCAGCTCTATAATCTATCCTTCTTGATGACACTGGCACTGAGCACATTTGGCTCTGAAATTATCAGCTTAGCTATGCTGGCAACTCTCTTGCTTGAACAGAAACAACTTTGAAAAGGAAAGTTTAATAAGCCAATGGAAAGTTTCACATTCTTCCCTCTCCCCCTGTTCATCCTAAATCAAATACATATTTTTACTCCATTTATTTTTCTGGAGCATGTTGCATTTCTGTAGGTTGAGTGAGCATTGTAAGCCCTCCTTGGGGCCAAACATATCTGCATGAGTTGGCTTTCAGATGGTTTTTGGTCATGAGGCAGTTCCAGATGTTGCCATTCCCTCTGTTCACAGTATGGTGTGCACTTTCTGCACAAGATGTGGCTTTGGTAACTATATTTTTCTTTATACTTCTTGTTTGCCATAGGCTGGAGGAAGCTGGTTGGTTTAGGGAGCTGAGGTTGGTTTGTAAAAGTGAAATGTCTAAGTGCATGACATAAAGAGGGGTGGACATTAATATTGTTCATGCGTAAATACTTGGTGAGAGTTTCTCATCAAATAAAAGCAATCAGTATCTTATCTTTGCAAAGTGAGGAAATTTTCAGCAGGACGACTACCAATGTTCTTTTTATGGTCCAAAATCCCCACCAAGGTGAGGTTGTGGCAGAGAAACAGCTCCAAGAAGTCCGAGCTTGCAGAAAAAATGTTAAGCAAGTGCTTCTCTTTTGCTTCTTCAATAAATGAATATCTTGAAGAGGACAGCTTATCAAGAGAAAGTTAGTGGACTGCAGAGCAGCAAAGGCAAAAGAAGGGCAGGACAAGTCTTCCCTTCTGAAAAGAGAACCAGGAAAAGCTTTTGGAGGTCTGCAGTCCCTATTGCTCCCCAGATAAGTTTGCCATTTTTGCATGCTCAGCATGTCTTCTTTGTAATTTGTGTGTATACTGAATGAGAACAGATTTTGTCAAACAGGCTTGCAGGAGAAACAGAGGCTGTATTTTACTTTCTTATTGCTGCCACTTCTATTCAAGTCTTTAGACTATTGCTGTGTCTCTGGCTGCGTGGGCAGCTGCCTTACTTCTCTGACACACTGTGTCTTTTGCAAAGAGAACTAGTGTTAAAATAAGAGCCGATATCTCTGTTACATATGTACATGTAGCAATTAGTGTACCACAAATGGGTTCACTGTGCTTTGACACAGAACTCATCAAACTATACTTCTGAAATTGTTGGTAAGCTGAGTATTTACAACATCAGTGGTATATTTGATTTTCCCAGGAATGAATATGGTGGTGATAGCTGAGACAGTGGGAGCAAGGAGGGATTGCTCACAAAGCAAGCTTCCTTAGGCAGAATGCACAAGGACAAGCTCTGAGGAAACAACTTCTCTGGGCAACTCCATCAGGTCTGCACAGTGCAGAAACTCCTGCACATGCCAGATGTCTGCTTTATCACTAATCTTAGTAGAAAAGCCAAGGACTTTATAAAAAATGGCGTTTCCCTGGAGCTATATTTTGAAGCATTCAGCTCCCCCTGACTCCTGAATCAATCCCACATCAGCACCTAAATAGAAACACACTGACCATCATGTTCAAAGTCACTGATTCGCTGTGTGAACTTATCACAAGATTTTCAAAGGAGTTAAAGAGCAGAGGGAAGTTTTGGGCTGTATTTATTGGTGTGTAGTAGCATGTATGTTCAAGCTTAAGGGATATCAAGTTTGTTTTAAAATCTGATTCCTAGTGGGTGCACTGCTTTAGGATGGAATTTTCAAAAATTAGAAAAAATAAGAAAGAAGGCTAAGAACCAGTCAGCTGAACTGTGAAAGCACCTGCAGAAATGTCTCCAGTGATGGAGTTCTAAATGCAGGAAATGCTGGTGAAGCTCCAGCCTGCAGCACCTCCATCCTGATCCATGCTGCAGACAGGCAGAGGCCATCCTTCTGCAAACCTTTCACACTCCAGTCCTTCACTTGATTTTTTTTTCTATTTGAGATGAAGAACATGCTGTCATTTCCTATCCCTTCAGATGCCATCTCACACAGCCTGGCCTGCAGACAGTGCAGTAGTGTGAGTGCCAATCACCAAAAACACTCCAGGAGAAATGGATGGGGAGAGTAGAGAGAATGGCATAAAGGGTAAGTCTCAGTACAGCAGTTAAGGTTAGTTATTGGGGCTATCATGGTAAAGTTGTGCAACCCCAATAATGAATACACAATGTTTCCATCTTTTATAAGATGGGATGGAAGCTTTTTTACTCTGGAGATCTGGAAGAAGCTTGTCTTGACCTTAACTGACAGCATCTGGATCTGTTTTGATTGTATTGATGAATAAGACAACAGCAACGTGATGGTGTGGAGAGCCCTGGGGAATATGTATAAGGCACATTAGTATGGCAATGCAAACTAAAACTGCTATTGACAAGCATGAAGTTCAGAAGCTGTGATTTTGCCTGTAGCCATGACTGCTCCCCCTGCCTTGAAAACCCTTGTCAAGATTGATCATTACCACGTAAGGAGGCAAGAACAAGGTGCCATTTCCATGAAGCAAACCCAGAGGTATACAGAAGGACAGAAAAGGGCTTTGGTAACAACCTTAATGCTAATTCATCGGGAATGAAGGCAACAGGGAAGAGAAGTTTCAAGTCTGGATCCCTTCTCATGGAAGAGATTAGGAACAAGGTCTCCTTAATTTTTTGCAATCCATCACATCTAGGAAATTTCATTTGAACTTAATAGAATGTTACTTCATTTCTGTGCGGTGATTTCTGTAGTTTCTAATTTCTGTGATTTCTATACTAAAGGCTTTTCTGGAGTAAATAAAGAGTAAGAGCTCATTTATAGAATCTTATGTGATGTTTTAAAAAGTCCTGTATTATGGATTTCATTGTTAAAATAGTAGATAGCATAATTTCTATAGAAACCAAATCACACTTCCATAGACTTTCAATATGGGAACATTAGACTTCTGATCAAGGCAGAAGTACTACTATTGGTCCTTTTGTTTAGGCCTCCTTTGTCCAACATACAACAGTCACACATCCTGCTGAAAAATAGTCCAGTGCACAAAGCTAAAGGAAAAGAATTAAGTAGTTTTTGTTTCTAGATTTGAAGATCACGATTTGTTTCCTTGAATGGGGGTTAACATTTAATTTTTCTATTCCTCAATTTCCTTAGTAAAATGAAGATAACACTCAAGCACACCACAAGGATATCTTTTCAGTCACATTTAATTACTTGTTCAATGATTCATATGAAATGTTATTTTGTTGAAGCAAAAACCCCTGAGTGAGAACCTCCACAACACATTAGAGTAAATCTTTATTTGTTTCCTACAAAGTGTGCAAGTTAGCAAGTGAGCACATAGACCTAAAAGACTTGCTCTGCTCCGCAAAATGTAGAGTGTCAATTGTTTTGGCAAGCATGACTTCTAAACGCATGAATTATCCTAAACAACTTCTAGTCGTTTAGAGTAATTCCCCACTGGCTGTTTGTATGTTTTCTCTGTTATTTTTTTTTAAGAAAGAGGATCTCATACTATAAAGAGCAAGACTGAGCATAAGGCATTTGAATTCACCACCAAGTTCCTTATGTATCTCTGGCTAAATCACTTAATCTTTGCATTTTCTCCCTGTATTAAAAAGGCAAAAAAATAGTAAAATTATTGTAATCTTTAGTCCCAGTGATACAATTTGCATGTTAGAAAATGATTAACTCCAAAGCAACAGAAATTAGGTTTGTCCTTCACCTTACACTTGGAATCTCACTCAGACTTCTGGCTTTTCCAATTTAAGGTACCTACCACAGTTTTCAGTGTGACAACCATCATAGCACAGAGATTTTCATGCTTGTTAATAACATCTTTTCACATTAATAAAAGGAAAAGTAAATTGAAGCTCATTGTGCCAGATAATTTTCTCATTTTGTGATCTCACTGCCTCATTTTCACCCTTCTTCTTCCTGTGTTTATTTGATATCTTTGCAGATCCAGACAGTACATATTGTTTGCAGAATATTTTCATGAAATATTTGCCTGTCCAGAATATAGAGTAAGAAAACTTTGATTCCAGATTGCTTTTCCTGGCAGCTGCTGGAAGTGGAATAAAAAAATAACAACAAATAAATCTTAGAATCTGAAAAAAAAGAGTGAGGATGCCTTTTAAAACTTCATACCAGGATTCAGGATCTAAAAATGGAGGAAAACAGTTTAGAAAAGGAAATTAATCTTACCGAATTTTAAGTCCCCATAGAATTTTTACTGTTCTCCAACAAAAAAATATGGTGTATTTGAAGACCAGCTTTGTCATTCTTACATATAGTATGAGACCCATTAATCCTCTAGAAGACAACAAGCATCCCGATCTGCCCATTTCTCTGGTTTTCTGTTTGGCAGGAATCAGATCTATTTTTACTCCATACTCGAACACTGCATAGTGGCCATAAATTCATGTCTTTTTGAGTCAAATTCCCTTTGGCTTCAGTAGGAACTTAGTGGGCCACAAGTGAGGAAGGATTAACAAAGGATTTGTCAGAGATTAGTAATAAATCAGTCCATGTTGACTAGAGGTTTTGAAAGGTTTAAGTTAGTAAGAATGGGGGAGGATGGTGGAGAGTGACATTGAGAACATGGGCAGCGTGCTGTCTGAGCATATCCACAACAGCAGATAGTGTAATCTCATTTGCTGCATTAACTAACAGAGAAAGTTGCTGAGAGATACATCTGAGAAGAGGAACAGGAAAACAAAACAGTGTTACCAATGGATCCCACTGAAATGGCAGTGGTGCTTTCTCCCACACAGGAGCGCATCTCTGAGTTGTGGACTCATAAACAGACACAGTGTCCCCAGAAGAGTCCTCAGCTTAAGGCAGGTTAAGAGATGGAAGAGAGCATAAATATTGTCTCAGGGTGTAACAACTAGTGAGAGTGAACAGGAGCCCTCTACATCATAGACTTGATAGTCAAGAAAGCCAGAATAGCAACACTACTGGCGTCTGTTTCATCACAAGGACTGTAGCACATCCCTAAGCAGTGCCCTGTCGGAGTTGCAACATATTAAATATTTGTATGGTTGGGAATTTCTCTATCAATGCCAAAATATGGTATATTGGTCACTCTACTGGAGCTTTTGGCAAGTTTAGAACTATTCTCACTGTTCTATGAGTTTAAACAATTATAGTGTAAATATAATTAGCTTCTGCTTCCAGACAGTAAATTTTGCTGTCTCTTGCCTTTGATCGTTCCTCTGTTAGCAGGTGTATTTCACTTTGTACCATGGGTAATTCTTTGTGATACAAGTTAACCCCATAATGAAGGAACAGACCTCTGAAGTTGAAACTGAAACAGGAACTCTTTTTCAAGGACTCATCCAGTGCTTACCTTTTTTTCTATGATACTGAGAGAAATTTGTCGCTTTGAGAGTGTCTGAGAACATGACAAAGAATAAGGTCTTCTTTAGCCTGTTGGCTGCAGTTTCTTCAGTAATTCAGATGACCATACCTGCTGTTTCCTAAAAGAGTCAATGGGTCCAGATTTTTCCAAACTAACTTGCAGTTAAGCGTCTGTATCTGGTGTTAATTTTGGCTAAGTCTTCCTGTGGACATAGCTAATAACTGTATATTATGCTGGATGCCAGTTTGGGTCCAGGTGTTTTCATGTTAAGTCAAAAATAAAATTCTCAAATTGTGATTATGGAAGATGCAGAAGATGGAGTTTCTTCAGCAGTTGTCCAAACCTTAATCCTATTTTTTCCTTCCTTGCACCAGTTCTTTCAGCAAAGTTGAATTCTATTAAAGTACCTTCAGTTTAATAAACTGCCTTGGGAACTTTTGATACAAACATGCCAAACTGTCTGCTCTCTCATCTTGTGGTTCCTCAGCTGGTAAAAGGTTGTGGACTCTGCCCAAATGAAAATACAGAGATTGATTTAGTGCATTTGGACACTGAGAAGAATTTGCCTTTCCTAGAGGTGATTTACATTTGCATGTTTTTCTTCTCAGAGCTATGGAACATGTTTGACAGACTTTATATGAACCCCCTAAGAAATTGTTTGGTTTGGCTATTATGATGCTTAATCCTTCCCACATTGGGAGTCTGTGAATTCTTTACTAGAGGGTGTATGTTCAAGTTTTTTGTATTCTGTCAGGATAATGCAAGCTGACAAGTAACCAGGAACATGATATATCTAGACTTGAGGTCTTTTTCATGGTAGGTGAAGAATGAGCTAGAACTGTTTTTGTGGAGAGGAGTAAATCTCAGTGGTAATTTGTTCAAGCAATGCATCAGACCAGCATTGCAATCATGCGGTTGCTGTGAAAAAGAGTATAAAAGGGTCATGTGCCTAATAACTTCTATACTATAGCTCTTTAAAAAGGTACCTGTGGTTCAGTGGTCTAAGGATATGGGTTCCTAGAAAATGAAAAGGCTTAGGGCTTGTATTTCCTACAATTGTGCTAATTTCAGTGTTCAAGGGGAATTCAGACAACCCAGAGACACGCAAGTAAGGTCTTAGGAAGAAATCCAACAAAAGGGTATTATCAAAGTTTCGTTCATCCATAAGCAAGCATTAGTTTCTTGTGAGCTTAATAATTTTAAGAAAGTTGCCATGAAGCTTCACCATCACTTTTCTTGATTGCAGTAACCCCTTCCCTGCCGTATAATTTCCCTGTCTTCTCTGCCTGCTCTAGAATTTTTTCTTCAGTGTTGTTTGGCTGTAAAACATCTCTTTCCCATTCTCCTTCATCCACCTTTCATGTCTTTCGACAGCTCTCTTTCACATCATCTTATGTTCAAACCTCTTGTGGTGTTCAAAGCCTCTGCCCTCCTCCCTCAAATACCTCAAATATCTGTCCTTCTCCAACCTCTCCCTGAAAACCCACTTCTATCACTGTGCCCATAAGAAATGGATTGAGATCAGCTATGAGATGGCAAACAGGACCTGCTGATATTTCTGAAGCTGAAGTGACTGGCATGCAGAGATTTAGCTTAGATAAACCTCTGCTTTTATGACTGTGATCTTCTCCACAAAGCTCCCTTATATTATCTTCTTGAAAAAGTTATGATTCTGTTTTCCTATGCAAAAAAAAAAAAAAATCTCTGAAATTGAGACACAGTCTGCTTTAAATTTTTCTACTCCGGAACATATTTTGCCTCACCAGAATGTGTCCCTGTGAATATTTGAAGCTGAAGCATTTCAGCTCTGAGGCTTAACTTCTCTGTCTGGCTGTGACACCAAATGAACAACTTCACTATATATGCACAATATATATACATATATATAGTAGTATGCTGTCATACATTGTGTCAGCCTCAAAAGCCACTGATTTTTTCCTTTTATATTTCCTTTCTGTGTACTGTGTCCCTGACCACAGTGTGCTTGCAGAGCCACACTCTGGAGACTCCAGCAGCTGTTGTGTTTTCACATCACCAAGAGGAGAGCTCCCATTGATGTCCTGGGAGCTTGGTGTGGAATTCCAACAAAGGATGCACAGGAGGAGAGATAAGAAGGCACCTGATAAGAGTTCACATGCCTGATAAGAGTTCTGCAGTGTAGACAGGAGAGCAGCATTTTCACCTTAATTATCAGTCACCTTTTTTTGTGGCTCAATGAGGGATGCTGTATTTTAATAGAACATCAACACAGGCACCTAGGAACTGCCTGAAGTCCCATGGAAAACGGCACTGATACCATCTTTAAAGTATGCATCTCCCCTCCGCTGTGAATTTTAAATAAAGCACTCAGCAAGCAAGGGAATATTGAAAAACACAATGATCAAACACAGTCCTTGGTGATAATCTCCAGCAAACTAGTTCAGTGCTGAGCAAGAAACCAAGAAGAATCTTTGGAAAGGATTTACTTTTTTAGTATGTGCCTTAAAAATAAATTGCAATATTTCAGTTTGTATGACAGAAACGTGGAGGTTTTTTCGAAAGGCAGTGGTGATAACAATAGGCTTATTAATACTAAAACCCGAGCTATATAATTATAATAAAACCATTGAGTCTCATTTCTTTTATATAGATGGCAGTATGCAAATAGGGAGCCATCCGCCTTGATAGCTGCAGAAGCTATGAAATCCTTATTTGAAGAATTTCAATCCATTTTTCCTATAGCATTCAGTGCTCAGAGTCAGAAAAGAAGCTTCCCCCCTCCTCCCCTCTTCTTTCTCAATATAACAATGCATTTTAAACTGCTCCAAAATTGCAAAGCTATTTCACAGTTTCACAGAGAGAAAATGGCTTGAGGGAACCATTTGCTTTTTTATGCCTGGAACATCAAAATAAAATACCAAATGGGAAAATGAATTCTGTTGTATAAAGGATGGGAGCAAGTCAGAAAGGGCTTTGTGGTAGAGGGTGAGTTGTCTCGGGAGCCTGAGTAGGATTGCAGAGCCTAGCAGGGGACCTCAGAAGTAGGCACAGATATATTGAGGCTGCCTGAGCATGGCAGGAGACCTTGCAGGGACCCACAGCTCTTTGTTCCCTGTTCATTTAGGGACATGTCCTTTGTGGTCCCCATCACAAGAGAAAGGAAGGCTATGTGGGATGTTAGAGATCTCAGTGATGTAAAAATCAGTAGATTTTTTATGGTATCTGTGCTTGTAAAATTGAGGATTCTAGATTAATCCATTCTCTTTTAGGCTTTGTTACACCTTTGTGGTTTTTTGTGAGTGATGATCCCTGCTTTAAGCAACAAACCATCAAGAAATGCTAAACTTTATTGAGAACTTTAAGAGGTTTATTGCTTCAAATTAAAAAGTAGCTAATAAGCTTTTCTCTCAGTGTCTTCAGTGGAAATCAGGATACGTTTAAATGCCTCAAAAATGGGTAAGTTCTCAGCAAAGTGGAAAATAATTTCAGGATTAATGAAAATTTTGACAAAGCATTCACCGATGACCTGTTAACCATGCATTAACCAATGGGGAAGGCTCAGAGCTTGGCTGCATCTTTGAATTCAGCTGCTGTACGTTGGCCAGGCTGCGATCTGTTCTTACATTCTCTTGCTTAGCCAGAGGCTTCTTCAGTGAAATTTGAATGCTGTTATTCTCCGAGGTACAGGACATGTAGTTCAACACTCTTAATTTTGAGCCTCAACCCTGTAGAGTGACCTTGGGCAAAGTACTTTGTATCTCTGCTTCTCCTTGCTCTTCTGTGCAGGTTGCAGGAGAACCTGAGCATTGTAGTCAAGGGCACTACATAACTTTGGGTACCATGGACAACATGTAAATGTCCTCTGACAGCTGAAGAGAGTTGTTCAAAGACTTACAGTATTTTCCTAGTGATCTTCACCTCTTGATAGCCAAAGCCATCCTCAACAAAGGAATGAAGTGCTCTCGCTAAGGCACAGCACTTCTTAACCTGCAGGGTTTTTTGCTACACTTCCAAAGGTCTTGCAACACCTTTCCTGGGGTGCATGATTTATCCTAAGGGACAAGGCTGATTCACTTCATTGTAAATTCGTGGTGCTTTGGGAATGCAAGATCAAATTCTAGAACTGAAATCTTAAAGGTGATCGAAGTGAAAGGGAATTGGTTACATACAATCTCAAGTAGCTTTGCAAAGCTATGACTGCATTGTTCCAGTGTGGCGCCTCATGTTGTAGGGAAAGAAATTACACTTGTACCTGAAGGAACATTTAGAGACATTAATAGGGCTTGTTTTTCCTTTGAGGGCATAAACCTGATGTACACAGGGACAGATTTTGTGGTGTAGCTGTACCTACAGGCCTGGTTTATGAAGATTTATGTTTTAACTGGCAAGAGATTTTGACCGTTCATCTAGCATTAACTCCCTGAATGCTGTTTTTTAATGCTAGTGACAAAAGTGGTTTGAGATGTTTTAACCAGATCATGGCAACAGGTCTTGGTGGTATAAATGAATAACATCAAATCATGCTTTATGTATACACATAAATACATAATTTCCATTCGAGGATATTTCTGTATATTGTCAACTGCTTATACATGCAGCATTATATATAAAACTTTCAATGCATTTCATTCTATATGTGCAAATAAGTATTTATATAAACCCGTGCCAACATGCATTAGAGAATGAAATACTCGATGTTCAGAGCCATCCTCCCTTGACACATTAGAACTCCCGACTCTATCCATATTTTATGAAAAAGTCCAGTTAGAAATAAAATGGCTTTTTCACTCATGCAACCAGAAATGTCCTTCAGATGTGCTTGAATTTAGGCCACCAGATCTTCAAAAGCACCAGACAGGAGCACTGTGTCCCAGAACAAAATGATTGTCACAGTTTGGTTCCCCTAAACAGAACAGACCTTCTCACACCATGTAGCATAGAAGGTGAAAGACACATGAAGACAAATTGTAACTCTTTCCCTGCTGCAAATGACTTTCCCTCTAAAGAATGTTTTTTTCCCTTAAGGAGAAAAACCTCAACAAAGAAGCCTAAAAAAACCCCTAAAAAACCCCAAATCAAACAATAATAATAATAATAATAGTAGTAGTAATAATAATAGTAATAATAATAATAATAATAAGTCCCTGAAACCAACTCTACCAAGAAAAACATTTCAGTTAAACAGATATTGGTTTAACAGGTTGCATACTGTAATGTCATTTAAGCTTCCTGCAAATTACTTTTTGGACTACAAGCGAACAGGACAAAAAATATCTGAAAGCCTTTCAGTTGTCTTTTTTTTCCCCAGTGAGCTCTAGCCCTCATAAGGAAGTCCCAGTTAGATTTAGTGACTCCTCTTCTTAATGATTTTTTGAGGAACCTATCTTCAGAAACCCTAACTTAGTTTGGCATTTGTCAATACAAAAACACATCAATGCTTGAAAAGATTGAGGTGGGTATATACAATAGATAATACAAACCTGGCCCTACTTTGGATTCTGCAGGTAAAAGTTTATCCTCCTAATTTTGGACTGCAGAAGTCTTCAGGAGTCAGAAATAGTCCTTCCAATTGATGGATTGAATATACATATATATTGAATATATATATACTGAATTTTTAGAAAACATGAAGAGCTCTGGCAGAAATGTTACTAAATGCTGTGTTTTGAGTGAGAGAATTTCTGAGTTTAAAAGAAAAGGGACAAGAAGAGTAACAGATAAAGGGTGACAAGTCATTTTCAAGGGGGAAGAAATCAAGGGATAAAGTGGTTGAGTTTCAGGACTGTGGTATCTGATTTGCTTGGAAAAAAGGAAATCACAACCATATAGCTCATATTTTACTCCAGATACATGAGGAAAAAGGGAAGTAAAACACTTGCACTGCAACATGCATCCTGGCTCCACATTGCCAGTGCGAGACTGACCTTGAAAGCTGCTACTTCATGGTAAAGGGGCTCAATATTGATTATTGCATTCAAGGTGGCAGGATGTTTTTCAGCTTGGTATCAGGATTTCAAGCAGCTGCAGTTCTTCACAAGCATTTAGCAGTATCTAACACAAAGAAAACAGATATGATGGAGTTAAATAAAAGATCACAGCCCACTTCTGGGTACTTTCAATTTTTTTTTTTTTCCCTTTGTGTACAGGCATTCCTGTGCAATCCTTCTAAACTACATTCTGATGCTCAAGTTGAGCTGTCCCCCAAAGGTGAATTTTTACATTCATGTGTATTTTACAGACATATTTTCACTATTCTACACAAGACATGACTGTTATTTATAATTTCATGGTCTAGTTCAGAACTGAGCCTGGCTGAAGATATTTTTTGAGAGCCACGAGCTTGCTTTGGTGAAATTCAGCTTTGTAAGAGCAAATTAGTATAACAAAACTTAATGCTCTGGGAATCGTCACATATTCAACCTTCCAAATGTGTTACCAGACAAGAGTCAGTTTTAGTTCATTATTTAGTTAAAGCAACCAAAGAGGAATGAGGAAAAAAAGGGGTCCATATATCTACTGCAATCTAGCATTTTTGAATGTAGATTTTGCTAAATCTTCCCAATCCGTTTCTTTGCTCTTTCCCTTTTACCCTCCAAAAGAAAACATATCTAGTTGCCTTAGGAAGAGATCATGTATCAGATTTACAAAATAAACCAGAGACAAATTTCCTGTGAGGTATGGCTGGGGAAACGCTATTGAAAACCTGATACCATCACAACTTTAAAGGCTGTATCCAAAATATACAGGCTAAGACAGGTGAGGATTACAGTGCAAATGAGGAATCACAGGTGGGACATCTTTCATCAAGGCAGCAATGGAGCATAAAGCCAAAGCTTCGTCTGTTCTTGCATTTCTTAAATGGATTAATGCCACTGACTCGTGTTCCTCCACTGGTGGTACCTTTCTCCAAGCTAGAAGGGAGCAGTACAGAAATTCCCAGCTGTATTTTGTCTTCTCAGCCTACTCTGGTGCTTCTCCTTCCCTGCTTAAACCTCTGCATGCATCGAGAAGCAGCCAGCAGACTCTGCTGCTGTCAGCATTGCTGCCTTGAAGGCTGTCTCATCCCACTGAGGTGAATATCAAACTCCACAAGCAGGGTGTAACAGGAATACGTCTGTGAACACATCCCTGCTTGCTCTGAGCAGGTATGCGCTGTTCGCCTCATTATCCCTGCTAACCAGGCTGGCTTCTGCAGCTAGTCCTGCCTCTCTGAAATGTCAAATGTGGAGGACCAGCAGTGCCAGCAGCCCAGGCACTGTCTTTGTCACTACTCCTGCTGCAGCCTGGAAGAAATTCCTTCTTAAAGAAAGCACACACAAGTATTAGGAGACTCTCTGAGAGTCCTCAGAGATGGGGGAAGGAGGAGGAGGAGGAGGAGGAAGGCACCTGTCTGGATGAACTGTAGCAGTTCTGGGGTTGCAACCCCTGCACTCTCTGCTCTACTTGGCTCTTGACCTGGCTCTGACTAAATCACTTGAGGCCTTAGTACATGAATTTTCTCTTGCTGCCCTTAAGCTTGCATCAGGCACATCAAAAGCCCACCTCATCTCCTGTCTGTCTCTGACAGTAGCCACGTGTCAGCATTTAAGGAGGTGTTTGAGAACAGGGCACAAATGCCATGGTGTTTCCCAAATACTCTTCCAGCCCTTTACTGGTCAGATTATAAATTCTTTAGGATAGCGGTAATTTTACCCTGTGCTTCTACAACAGGATTCCAGTAAATTTTGAGGCCCGATGGTGTTTGTATCATATAAAAAAATATTAGTGGCATGTGACCGGCAGTTGGAGCATGGTTGATAGCAACATGTTTGTTGCTGCTGTTTTCAGACAGAGTCGAGTCATTCCCATGCAATGAACATGGAATTTGGAGTTTACTGCTCCATCCCCATCACAGGGATTAACACAGACGCTGCTAGCAAGGACCCACTGAGGGTCTAAAAGTGTTACAGATGAAAAGTGTATAACAGGAAAGTCAATTATCAGCTAGTAGATCCCGGTGTTACCTTCCAAGGCACTGAATTATAGCCTGCCGCTTGCCTTTTGCAGGTCACCTTTCACAGTGTTACAGACCCACATTAAAATGACTTGTGAGTAACAACAGAGCAGGGCTTAGTGCCTCTTTATCACTCTGCAGTGAAAGGAAGGTCTACTCTTTAATATTGCAGAAAAACCTTTGTGGCTGAGACTTCAGACTGGCTACAGAAGATTTGCATCACTAAAAAGAATTGCTTGGTTTATGTCTTGACATGATTCAGCTTACTGTTTGCATTATTCACAAGCCTGACAAAATCTATTTTTTATAAAGATCTTTTGTTTGGTTTTGTTTTGGTTTTTTGTTTTACACATACACTATGGTAAATGCTTGCTCTGGTCTGGGACCCGCTCGGACTACCCTTTGTAGTATAAGTGCTGTTATTAAAACATCTAAAGAACTAGGGATTTCTAAAATGCATTTTAAAAAGTAGGTCAGTGGCTCAGCTTCCATTGGATATACATTTTAAAAAAGGTACATAAAAAATAAATATATAAATATTACCACAAAAAAGGAAGAAACTGAGAATTGCATGCTCAGGGAAATTTCCCTTGGAAGTAGGCGGCTTGTTTGGGATCTCTACAGCTGTGTGTATGCTGCTAAAAAAAAAAAAAAACCAACAAAAACCCACCAAAAAAAAAAAAGCAAAAAAAACCAAACCAAAACACACAAAATAACAAAAATATAGAGGAAAAAAAACAGTTCTAGAGACTTAATTATTACCTAAAGGACAAAACAAAGAAGCTCACATCGTCATTCCTACCTTCTCCAGAGCTGATTTGTTTTGTATGTAACACCAACAGCCAAAAAATGTCAGCAACTGGCAAATCAGCTGGAGCTCAGTAGTGTAAGAGGGCCCATGTGATACCTGGGGCAAGACTTGCATTCACCTGGAGCAGAGAGAGTCTGGGGCATGCTCCATCTTTGCATCACAGAATTATTTAGGTTGGAGAAGACCTTTATGATCATCAAGTCCATCCATTAACATAGCACTGTCAAGTCCACCATTAAACCATGTCCCCAAGTGCCACATTTACGTGTCTTTAAATTACTTCCAGGGATGGTGACTCTACGACTTCCTTGGGTAACCTGCTCCAGTGCTTTACTACACTTCTGATCAAAATAATTTTCCTAAGAAACAATCTAAATTTCTCCTGGTGCAGCTGGAGGCTGTTTCCTCTTGTCCTATCACTTGTTGTCTGGGAGGAGACCAACCTCCACCTGTCTAAAACTTCCTTTCAGGTAGTTGTAGTTAATACTACGACAAAAGTTGAGTGAGAAGGTCACCTTGAGCCTCCTTTTCTCCGGGCTAGAATACCCCCAGCTCCTTCAGCTGCTTCATATCAGACTTATACTCCAGAATTTTCATCTGCTCAGTTGCCCTTCTCTGGACTCACTCCAGTACGTCCATATCTTTCTTGTAGTGACAGACCCAAAACTGCACAGGATTCATGGTGCAGCCTGACCAGTGATGAGTATGGGGGGAAAAGCCAGATGCAAGTCATCGTTCCCCATTGACTCTCTGACTCAGTGGAATTGTACTGACATTCACCAAGTGTGAAAGCATCACTCAGTTTAGCGCACAGCCTTACCATGAGTCAGTTACAGCAGCCCTGAAGAAGCCAAGAAGTACTACAGTTCCTCTCTGAGTCACAATTTCCTCCACGCCTGGTTCTTTCCTACAGCTAAAGTTGTGTTATTCGGTTATAATCCATACCGCATGTTCCACATGTACGTACCAAGAGATGTTGAGGGAGGGCTCAGGCTCTGCTCAGGCATGCTCCTCTCAGCCTGAAGCAAGTAGGAATGAAGCAGTGCAGCTGTGAAATAAGACTGGGATTCACCTAAGATTCCAGAAAATAGAGGGTAGGAATACTATGTCAAGCAGAGCTAAAGCTTGACATACAAACAACTGCTCAAGGGAAAAAAGCAAAACAAATGCATGTATTTCAGGTCAATTAAAATGCTTCAATTCTTTTAGAGTTTTAAAACTTTTTTTTGAAAAATATTATTATAAATAACTTAGAGAAAATTTATAATCTAAGACTTTCTTTGCAAAGAAAGCTTGAAGTCATTTTGTTTGTAAAGAATAACCAACTTATAGACCTGGTGACCATTTACCACTAGATTTGGTTGCTGCTTTTTTATTTATCAATTATATAGTTAAGGATCACAACCAAAACTGAATTTTTGAAGAAAATCAACCAAGTTGTAAAGGTTTGGCAAATCTACAAAAATTTATAAAGTGCAATGATTTTTGATCTGCTGAAAATTGTTTCATTGGACAAACTGAATATTTCATCTATCGCATATACATTAAAACATTTAATTAATTTTGAGACAGTGGGTGGTTTTGACTCACAGAAAACATTAACCAGGCCTTTCTCATAATATTCACTGTCCTGCTGCTAAGTGTTCATACAGAGTTGCTCAAGTAACTCAGATTGCTGTATGACGCTGCCTCACAAATTTTAATTTGCAAAGATCCTCAGGGTTTTCTGAAAGTAAAGGTCCTGCAGTGATGTAAAATGTTAATATTGCATTGACAAAACTATATTCCTAAACTGCTTAATGGTGTTCTTTTGTTCTTTTAATCCATTGGAAGAATTACTCTTGTTCCTCAACTAAGTATCAAGTTAAGAAGAGTTAAGAATGTTCTTGGTGGGTTTTTTGTTTGTTTGTTTGTGGGGTTTTTTTTGTTTGTTTTTTTGGGGCGTTTTTCTGTTTGTGTTATTTTTTTTTCTTTGTGGTTTTTTTTTTGTTTGTTTGTTTGTTTTTTTTTTTTCCCCTGGAATGTACTTATTGTTTCATATCATCTTGGAAGAATGGCAAGAAAAGACAAAAAACCACAAACAGTGACAATCCAAGTGAATTGCCTGGTGCACCATTTATAGGCTGGTCTTAACTCAGATAAGTACAGGCAGTAGATTATTTGGGAAGTAATTGAAGTTATCTTCCCCTTCTACCAGATTGGTATGCAAAACCTTGATCTGGGAAATGTAGCTCTCCTGTTCTCATTATAATGCTGTGTTGGCACAAACTGCCTTCTGATGTGGGGGAAAAAAAATCATCAGCAGCAATGAAGCTTACTAGCAATGGATTGGTAATGAATTTCAATGTGATAGTCTTCCCTCCATTTTGCCTAATGAAATGCCTGCATGAAGTGAACCCTCGTTACAAGTAAGCAGTGGATGGAGACCATCTCTTCCTTAGCCCTGAAGACACATCCAGCTGTGACCATCCCAGAAGTAAATGGTCAGATGGTTTTTTGACTGAATGAGGAAGCATCTTTAAAATGAGTCCAAAGCCACTTGTCTTGTGCACCATTTTTCTCTTCATCTTGTATCAGACAAATATCTCTGTAGACTTCAGGAGGATCGGATGGATCTATTTGACTGCATCTTCATTTCCTCAATGAAGCAGCATATTTGCAACCATTTACATGCAAGCCTAATCAGATTTGATGACAAGACTAGTTCTGGTTAATGCCCAGGCTCCCTACCTGGAGAACTACATTGAGTTCCAGGGTCCCCAGCATAAGACAGAGATGAACCTGTTGGGCCAGGTCCAGAGGAGGCTGTGAAAATGCTCAGAGGACTGAAGCACCTCTGTTATGGAGAGACGCTGAGAGAGCTGGAGTTTCAGCTTGCAGAAGGGTAGGCTCCAGGAAGACCTTAGAGCACTTCTAGTGCCTAAAAGGGCTACAAGAGAGCTGGAGAGGCACTATTGACAAGGACACAGAGTGACAGGATGAGGAGTAATGGCACTCTCAGATTAGATAATTGAGAAGCAACTCTTTCCTGTGAGGGTGGTGAAGCACTGGCACAGGTTGCCAAAAAAAGCTGTGGCTGCCCCATGTCTGGGTAGGTTGGATGAGTCCTTGAGCAACCTGGTCTAGTGGAAGGTGTCCCTGCCCATGGCAGGAGGCTTGGATGGTTCACAAGGGATGGAAGCAAACAGTTACCTTTGCTTCTGTATCTCATACTCAAGAGAGGAAGGAAGATCATTTGTCATAGCCTGATGAAGGAAGGTGAGTGAGGCTTCCACTCAGGAATAACAGAAATTTGAAGAGGGTTTTTAGCCACTTCAGATAGAAGTGAATCCAGTCATCTGGAATAGTGACTTAAGGACCTAAGGAAGCAAAGAGGGCAGAGAACTGCATAAGCAAAGTCTGCCAGGGGCTGCAGTCTATTCTGCTATGGAGATGACATGACAAAATAGAAATGGAAATGTGCTGTAATTTCTTGTTAAAGCAGTTGGGCCACCATTAGGAAAATTCCATGGCAAAACCAGGATAACTGAATCCTTTTCCATCTTCCTGGCTGCCTTCTGAGACTGTCATTTTGCACTTCTGCAACATAGCCCAAGTGACACGTCCATCAGACCTGCACTTCTACACTGCGAGTTCGCCAAAGACAGAATAACAGTGTCAAGTAGCCTCCACTGTTATTTCAGCCCTATTATAGTCATTCTTTTGTGTAATGAGCAAAGCAAACAGTCTGAATTACTATTTACCATCTTTACATGGGTCATATGGCAGCTTCCCTCTCCCGAGAAAGTGCTCCTTCGTAATTGGTAAGCCCTCAAAATGATAGAAAATAAAAACTCTTCTCATATGCATTGAGACTTGCATTGTGGAGAAACAGGAGAGTCAATTTGCCTTCAGTAATTTATTACCATAACTCATTGCAGCACTCAAGTGGGTCAAGCTAATGTTATCACTGAGCATTGTGATGGGGTGGAAACTTAGTGCTGGTTTTGTGTCCCAGAGGCTTTTAGGAGACAAAAGCAAACCAGCTAAAGAAATAAAATAATATGCTGATGAATTTTTTCTTTTTTTTTTAGCTGAGGGTCACTACATCTGGCAGATATTGTGAGGGCTTTATTTTTTCTTTTTCTTGAGCAGTACAGTGAATTTTGCGTGGAGGAAGCCAAGTAAATCCAGGTCAACTTGATTAGAACAAATGAGATAGGCTTTGGGTATGATGGGAAAAAAAAATTTCCCCAGTCCTTAGCTGCAAAGAGCACAAAATCTCACAAGCTTGTGCAGGTTAAAGCCTGAGGAGTAAGGCTGCAGCCACTTCCAAGTTGTTTAAATACTCCACATTATTTACAGTTATTTTGATTTCTGTTTCTGTGGTGGAATTCTGAATCCTTCACTGGAATCACTCAATATTCACAGCAGCATAACAAGGATCCATAGCCTGTCATGTTTGCAGCATGACAGGATGTAAAACACCATTGCCTGTCCAGATCAAACAAGGTCAGATTATTAAAAAACAAATCAATCTGTTATTGTTTAATGTGCTGCTCACTGTGACTTGCATACGTGACTGACCAAGAGAAGTACATCATGTTGTATGCAAGTCAGTTTAGGTAAAGATGGCTCATCAGGGATGAGATGGTTAAGGGGTTTGCACATTTTTGGGAGGATGGCAGAAAAAAAATGCAATTGACCTTCCTGGGAAGAATTGAAGTAAAAAATATAATGAGGTAATGAGGTATTTATTTAAAATACTCCTTTGCACTTTCATAGGTCTGTTCATATGACAGATGACAGCCAGCTAATCCTCCTATGCACTTTGCAAAGTGATTATGTAAGTGCTGTCCCCATTTTGTAGGTGGGGAAAGAAAGGCTGGAAAAAGCCCCAGTCATTCTCATAGCAACAGAGGGAATTGATGCAAGAACTGGAGTCTGCAGGAATTTCACTTTTCCCTTTGCATTACTCTTATATGTACACGATGTTCCCTTAGTGGTGACTTCTGAGCTCTGTTTTTGTCTCCTTCTTTCTTCTCTCTGTCTTAAGTGACCTGATTTTATCTTTTTTAATGTGAAGAGAAGCTCAGCAGCATCTCTTGTTTGTGTGCATACAGAGGCTTAGAGAAGCACTTCAAATGTGGGGCATCTGTTGTAACCCTTTCCTGGCCATGATGCCCCCTTCTAGAAAATTAGAAGATGCCCAGCTTTATTTGCCTGGAAAATCATAAAAGGGGTCTGTAAGAAAGGGAAAACACAAAGTTGGGCAAACTGATCATGTGTAAGCTCATCCTATAGTGGGGCTTTTCTTAAAGGCTTGGAAGTTCTGCAATTTGTCAAAAATTAACTCAAGAAAAGTTCAAGAAAAATCATAGTATCTTTTTCTATCACATCTACAGTCAGCCTGTTTTCTCTCTCCCCTTTCATGTGTTTATTTCACTCTGAAGAAGATTTTCTTGATCAAAATCCTGATGCTCACTGCTCCTTGTAGCAAGATGCAAACACCATGCTGGCTTCTTTAAAGGTTTTGTGAGTCCTTATTCTGCAAGTGTGAGCAGTGAAGCAGAGCAAAAGAGGCTGATATACACTGCTGTCCTGGTGCAAATGAGGAATTCTCACCCAGCCCACACACATTTCATTCTCCATCACAGCTTCCAGAGAGGGCTCATACTTTGCAAGGATTTGCTTACCTGTTTACATAAGTCTTCACCACCTTTTTAGATGTCACCGTCAGGTATGGGATCATCCAGCTAGATGAACTGTAAGCTCAGAAGACTGTTCTAGGCATAACATGGCTTATCAGCCAGCCCGTTTTTGCCACATACCTTCAAAAATCCCCTTTTGTTTTACAAAGTCCTATCATAGGCTGTGGTTTAGCTTAGGAACCTATTTGGAGAGGCATCACGTATAGGAAAGGTGTCAGATACACGTTCCCTGCCAAAGTGCTTTTGAACTTATCTGTCCTGCGTAGCTAATGGGACAGAGCTCTGGGTTGCTTCACTTTTAAAGATAAAGATAAAAACTGGCTGTTTGCTTAGAACAAGCATATGAGGTGCTTGGGAAGTTGCCGTGGGTTCCCCCAAGCCCAGGAGTCAAGTGGCTCCCAGGTGGCTGCACTTGGAGCTGGATATGAAAAAAGTTCAGAGTAAAACCTGCCTGCCCAGCCTTCATGAAAAGCACACAAGCCTCATTTTTTTCCCCACACTTGTTAGTTTGGTGTTGAAAGAGAAACATTAATCAAGTAGCTTGGGGTTGCTTTGTCTTGATCAAGGATTTGGATGGATCTTCAAACATCCCAATTCTTGAAAGTGCCTCTCTGCAGCTTGATCTAATGCTTGCAATTAAATTAGGTAGAGCTGGTGCCCCAGTGCTGCAAATGTGGAAGCCAATACTGTCACACAGGTGTAGAACTGGTATTAGAGCAGAACTCAGTGAGCTTTATATGAGGCATTAGGCAAATCCCTATTTAACAGGTTACAGGTTTGAATTTTCAGCCTATGAATAAGAAAAAAAATTAAGACCTGAAATCCAGACCTAGGAGTTTTACTTCTGACGCTTGCTGTTTAAAGGCTCTATCTGCTCCCCATGCCAGCCAGAGAGGAAATGAGCTCTGTGCTGTTCATGTGCTTTCGTCCTGCCTCTGCAGTGTTTTGTTCTCCAAGGACTAATTGCCAATGTGATCCAAGCAAGCAAAGGAAACTTTCTGCAAACTCTGCTATCTCATCACAAACTAGCCTTGGGGTGAAACTGTAGCCTGGAATAGACTGAAGAGCTCGGGTACCTGACACAAGCATTCACTGCAATATGAGATGCCATAAGATGTTCTAAAAGCTGGACATGAGATAGGCAACAAGCTGTGGGATACCCCAGGAGATCTCAATCAGAACTAGAAGCTTGAGCTCATAAAAGCTAAGATTTTTTTTCTCTGGATGTGGATCCTTTAAATATGTGGCATAAAGTTATAAACATGTGGCATAAAATCTGACTTTCAGATAGAATTGAATTTACTTTAGACTCTTTATAGTTTTGGAATAGTTTCCTCATTATCCTCAGCCACTGTGGGAAAGGCAGGGTGGGGTCTGAGTCCATGGAGGGATGGTTTTGTGAAGCTGATGGAGGGTGTTGAGTTAATACTCCAGTCCCCCCAGACTGCTGTCTGGCACCTCATTCATCTGAAGACCTCTGAGCGTATAAGGTCTGTGATAAACAAAGGGGGTCTGTCTCGTGCCTCTGGGTTTCCAGTGGCTTATTAAAGATTGGATTGTTTAATGTTATCCTGTAACAGAGAGATATTTCTGTGAATAGGGAGACTCCTGTGTCACTGGAAAGGAAAGAACAAGGTTTTCATGTTCCTTGTTTAAACCATTAAGCAGTGATGTTTTGCTGTTTGACATGCCATTGCTTCTTGTGCTTTCTAAGCAGTCCCATTCCTTCATTCCTTGTGGTTAATTATTGCTCTCATTCTCTTTCCGGCACGTTTTCTGCTCTGTTACTGGATCCATGGGGGAAAAGTGACTGAGGGAAATAAGCACAGGACCAAGAAGCAGAGAATTAACTGTCCCCATGGGAAGCTTGAGTTACTGGCTGCCACACATGCACATTTTCATTGCTAACAGTGAAGGAAAAGTTGACAAAGAGGTTGTCACCAAGAGCAGAATATAGAAGAGCAGGAAGAATTTCTGCAAGTCATTTGTATTGCCTACCCATGACAGCCCAGTGCATGCAGTTCACATTCAATTATTACTTTTTATTATTCATTATTTTCATTGCAGTAAAATCCACAGGTACCAGCCAGGTTTGCAGCAGCATTGTGAGAGATTCTACTCCAGCACAGACTGGAATTTTTTAGCAGTATAACTATGTCTTCTGAGAATATAAATATTCTACTAAAATAACTGTACTATTACAAACCATAGTACTGCATCACAGCAGACCTGGCTTTGACTTTTGCAGCTTATTTCCTTTCCCACACTGAAAAGGTATTATGTAGGTGTAGACATTTTGCTGTTGTTTTGAGTATTTGTATTGAATACAGCCACAGCAGTTAGATGCTGTTGTTGTTTCAGGCAGCCTGAGTTCGCAGTTAAATGCGTGTAAGACAGACCCTGTCCCAGGAGGCATCACATCTCAGTAGACAAGTGGGAAAAGAATAGCAGGCATAGATGAGTCATAATTCCGCTGAATAGTGGCAATAGACAAGATGCAGGTGTCATCCCTGAATCTGGATGTCATTTGCCTTTAACAGTGAGACAAACTACTCTTCCCACTAATTCCATGTCACTGTCAATGCATCTCTACTGAAGTTAATGAAAAGCAGGGTTAATTGTAGCTAGACCCCACATGTCTAAAGGTCTCTTCTGTTGTTTGCAGTTCTGTGCCAGGGGCTTCTCAAAGACTAGCTTGCTGGAATCTTTAGTTTTGCAGCCTGAAAGAACACTTCCATTCTGATCCACCTTGTGGAGTGTCTTGGGCATCTTCCCAATCACTAAATAAAACAGATATAAGAAGGAGTTCAGGTCCTGTTATAGTTTGATATAGTTTCTGCCACTTTTGACAAATTGGCTTTGACTTGTGACCAGAGATGTTCAAAAGATTGTGAGAAAAAATGCATCTGCAGGATTTTTTTAGAGGCTAAATGTGACAAATACTAAAGCAGACAACTTCTGACTTTCTCTAGATTTTAGTGCAATGGCTCTGAAATCAGCTGATGGGCAGCTACAAGTGGAAAGGCAACTTTTTTGTAGAAGAGATTATTACTCAAGATGGGCAGCATGGTCTGTGGAGCATGTAGGCTTTGTTAATGCTTTATATATCCACAAAGCTTTGTGCTGGAGATGATAAATTCCGTCTTCTCAGAATACTCCTTTAGGTGGGCACCAATGGCATAGTGCTCGTTTGTAGTGGGTGTAGAAACAGAAGAAGACTGAACAAAGCAAATAATCCTATAAATTACCAGCAAATAAGCTAGGTTGGAACAACAACCTGTAAATGTTGCTGAATTTTTAGGATGTTTTGTTCAAATACAGTTATGAAAGTAGCAAATGTCAGTTTATAAACTTTTGGTGGCTATGTGGAATATTTCTGTGTATCTGTATGTTTTAAACACCCTGTCTGTGCATAAAGATGCATCAAAGCATATGTATTATCTTGTTTCATCACTTACTGATCGATTGTGATCTCCACAGTCCTAACCAATTCATCAGTAGATTTAAGAAGCATTTTGATTCGAATTGTAGCCTAAAGTAGAGATATACATGTCAGAGCTAAAGTGATGTGTTGACTTGGTAGCTGGCAGTGAGTGACAAATATGAGTGAGAAAATTGCTGGTATGGATTTAAAGCTGGGAAAACAATGGGTTGAACTACTAAGGCATGGCATGACATGGCACTGAGCTAACTGCTCCTCTGCTGAGATGCTTGCATGTAGTGTTTTAAAATATGTCAGGTGTGCATGATGAAGACATGTCACATATAAGCAGTTAAAGGACCAAAAAAAGGGAAATCATCAGTGGGATAACAGTTGTCATGATGTCACAAAAATAAGTAAGTGATTGCAAAAAACCTGGGATCACAACATGCAAGCTGAACTGCTGGAATACTAGAAACCTCCTGAGATGCCACTATGCCAGTGCTGCTCAGTATTATTGTAGCTTGAGAAAGAAAAAAATTATTCAAAAATATTTAATAAGCATCAGATTCATCACAAAAGGGTCCCTGGACATGGGAAAAAGAGACAATTGGTAGAACAGCTGCTTGTGACTAGTAGATGGTCAACAGCATCCTTTATTAGCTTTACAGTGCCAGAAAAGAACTGGAAAACTGTGGGCTAATGTCCCTGGAAATATTAATGTATGGAGCTCGTTCCATATAGACAGGATACAAATCCTGCTTCCCAGTTAATCCTGTCTCTAGGCAAGACTGAGTCATTGCCTCCTTGTTTTGTCAGCGAAGTGGACAATTACTGGACTATCCATGCCATCTGTTAAATACTAATTTTAAACGTTACTTTATCTGGAAATTTCTTCATTAACTAGCAGAAGATTTAGGTTCCTGACTTCAGGTGCTTTGTGTTGCTTGTAAAAAGGTACCTGAAATACTCTGAAGCGTTTTATGTGAGTTGTCACTTACTGTATTTGTTGTGGTCATCTTCTGCATATGGCCATCTAGCCAGGAAAATATTACCTGAAATCTCCACTTACTGCACATTAAATTGCCTTGTTACGGTGTGAGTAGCTTCTAGACTGCTTGCAAAGGTTCTTGGTTGGTGTTTCTTACTGTGTTCTGATAACCATTAGATAGATAGATTACAAATATATATATATTTTGTCTTCATCCTGGCTTCCCATTTACTTCCCTGACTGTGGCCTGTGGTAGTGCCACAAGCAGCTGTTCATTTCACTTTTTCAAAGTATAATATGACACTGTTAGTAGGACAGCACAAAACTTGTTACCCAGATCCAAATCCTTTCAAAAGATCTATCTCCTCAACTCCTATAAAACAGGAAGGGGAAGAAGAAGACTGGAGATGGGGCCCGGGTGTGTTGAACAGAAGACAGTAACCAATCATTTTACAAAATTTTACCAGTGTTTGGCATCATCTATTGAGTCTGCACTTGGCACAACTGAATTTTGAACTGTCTGCGGACTGGTCTGTCTGTAATCACTGGATGTGAGGGCCCAAACCTTGTTTCAAGTACCAGGGTGCTAGATCAAAGAACTTCTTACTTCCAATTTAGTTGTAAAGTTAGTAGTAATTATGCTATCTTTCGCTTCTGTGGATAGTGTGGGCTGTACCACAGGTCAGAGCTTATTTTCATTGCATGCTGATTTAACTCAGAAGGTTTCTGCTGGATTAGGTGAGGTACAGTGCATATGGGAGGAGAGGTCCTGTATCTGTAAGTGCTGCTTTTAAGAAATATTTCCAGATTTCAGATTCATTTGTGGGCTGCTTAATTTCCAAAATAAGCTTCTCTGATGCTCCATGCATAATCTGTGTACTTTACAGGCAGGCAGGAATCAGCTATTCACTCCACAGCCTGAAATGCCTGAGGCTCTTGTCTCTGCTTATATCCATTAGAGGTAAACCAAGGCTGATTATAGGGAACACTGTACTTCTGATCATGTCAATGAGCATAGCTAGCAAGTGTTCTGGGGGCAGATTCTCATCTCATTTGCATTGGTGCAAATCAAGAGTAATTGAGTTATTCCAGATTCAGAGCAGGCAAACTGCCGTAATAGGGTTTTCTGTCTCAATAAAGATATTATTGAATTCAGTGAGTGACTCTATTTTGACACTGTTTTCCTTTGATTTTATGCTGATATACAGTGTTTAGCATTGGTTCAGGGCAAAGTCTACATTGTGTAGACAAGGACACTTGGGAAAGAAGTACATTTGAATCTCAGTTCTGGGACCACTTATTTGCTGAACAGGGTGTTCAGCAGTTGTTCCTAAAGGAGGCTGTTTCCCAGCAAGTCATGTACCTGCCTGCTGGCCCCAATCAAACCCAAGCTCCAAGGAAACCAGTAGCCTCCTGCGCCACGATCACTCGCTGCAGAAATGGGTGAAGAGAAAGGCATTTCATGCAGCAAAATGACATTAAGCTGAGAGATAAAAGGCACTCTTTAAAAGAAAAAAAAAGGAAAAGAGGAGCTTGAAAGATGATTTAAAAACAGAAAATTCTTCACATGACCCTTTAAGACCACATAAGCCTCTTTTTGTTTCCTGCCTATTTCAGCCTGTTCCTGGTCAAGAACGCCACAGCTAATAATTGTGTCAGAAAACCTTCCTGTCTGAAAATGATCTCTTCCTAATGGATAGATGATTCCATATGGTTTCATATGTCATAGATGGAGAGAGAACATATTGGACGACTGGCCACAGCTGGCAATTCGTGTTAGTGCCATATGGATAAATGAGCGAACTCTCCTGCATTGTGTATTTCAAGTAAACCATTTATCTAAACAGGTGCTGACCCACTGGGAATGCATTTTTATGGTCAAGCTTGCAGCATGCAGCGACACAAGCCACTCTGTTCACCCCTCGCATGTCTGCAGTGAAAACCCACGACATTTATGTATCATTTGCCTCCATTCTGCATAACTCCAATGTCCATAAAAGCACACCTGGGCAGACTCTTTGTAAATGAGACCTGAATCTGGCTCACTGAACTGTGTGGGTATTATAAGACCAGTCTCCTAAATACTCCTCGGGAATAAGCGTGTGATATTCACTTCTAATAGATATTGCTATATCATATGCGGGGGATTAAAACCACCCCATTTATAAGGCTGTATAAATAAAGAATCAGACTTTCCACCTCCTTGAGCTACTGTGCTCCATCCCTGATTCCAGATGAAATTTTTACACTCCTTTCCTCTCCATGCCATAATTGCCTCTTTGTCTAAACATGCTTCATTTTGGAATTCCTCTTGCTTACATTCCTAATATGTGTGGTTCAAGGTACTCGCTGACTGATTTATGCTGGGTTTGTGTGGCTCCCTTGGAAATGGAGCAGAACACATTCCATCCACCTGCGTAATAAAACCAGCTGGTGCAGGGTGGGAGCACTCAAACGGCAGCAGAAGCAAAATTCACCTAAGTTTTGACTCAGTTATCTGTCTCTCTATCAACTCTTCTGATTGTCTGTGGTATTAAAATCATGCCTAGGGATCAAGCCCTTATGAAAAAAATGAGTCTGTAATTATGCTGTTTATTCTAATTATTCTGTTACTTCTGTGTCACTCACTGCCAGCACCAGATACTGGAGTGAGGGAAAATGCTTTACCTGCATATCTGAGCAAGTATTTCAATAAGAGCACAGCCCTTTTAATATGATCCTAACATTCAGAAAGTTTTAATATCAGTGAAACCCTGAGCTCCTTCTGGAATCACTGAATCACAGAATGGTTTGGGTTGGAAGGGTCCTTTAATGGTCATCTAATTCTATTCCCCTGCCATGGGCAGGGATGCCTTCCACTAGACCAGGTTGATCAGACTCCTGCTATCCTGACCTTGAATGTTTCTAAGCATGGGGTATACACGACCTGTATGATCAACCTGTGCCAGTGTCTCACCACCCTTGCTGTAAAAACTTCTTTCTACCTACTCTAAATCTACTTATTTTTAATTTAGATCCATTACCTCTTGTCCTGTCACTACAGGCCTTACTCGAGTCTGTCCCCATCTTTCTTATAAGCCACTTTTAAGTACTGAAATCTGCAATAAGGTTTGTTCTTTGCCTCTTTCCATCAGCTTTACAAGCAGTGTAACTCTTGTTTTTATCACAGGAGGTAACAATTTTATATGAAAGTAAATTTAGTCAGTTTGGTGGTAAATCAATCTACAGTCCAAAGCTCAGGTAAGTAATTTCATTAATGAGATTTGATTTGGATTCCTTATTCACAGCTGTACCAACCCTATGGTGTGCAAAGAGCGGAAGAGTTAGTTTGGGTAGGAAAATCAGAAATTCTGCAGTGGTTGGAGGAATAAGCCTGACAGTCACCTCATGCTTTTCCCTGCTCAGCAGTTTCACATTACTAATAGTTCACTTGTGGTTCCTTGAGAAGTGAGAAAACAGAATAAATCGCAACCTGACACTATTTCTTATCTCCCATCATCTACTCTGCTGTACCCACATCTAAGATGCCTGTTCCCTTGAGTTTGTTCATTTGTGCTCATCTATTCCAAACAGGAGTTAAGCTTTCGTAGCATAACAGTAATAAGGCAGTTTAAATAGCAAGTTCTCAGCTGTGTTTGGTGCACACTGTGCCGTGGAAGATTAAAAAGGAAATCAGAAAGTGCGGAATGGAGATTAAGATGGTTCTGAATTGCTGTGTAGAAGACTGAGTCCCCTTTGTGCCTCTTATCTGCTGTTTGAAGTACAGTTACTTAAGCTCAGTGTTAGGGGGGGAATGAAAAAAGTCTTCCTGGGAGGATGTGAGAAGCCATTTCAAAAGACGGTGCCTCTCCAGTAAATAAAGCGCAAATGTTTCGGGTCAGCACTGAAATGGTGGATGAGATGGAGTTTCACCCGAAAGAAAACTAGTTCAACCAGGAGGCTTTCAAATCTCCTGGCTGAGATAAAGAAGATCAAAGTGTTTAAACACGTTGATCCACTACTGAGGAAAATTTAGTGCTGGCAACAGACAGCAGCTGCAGTGTAGCTGGCGTGTCTAAACTCACAGCGGGGGACTAATTGCTCCTATGGATATAGGTTTGCTTTACAAAACCAGGTCTGAAGGATTGTCATTCTCATTCAGAATGATGGAGATCTATTGATAAGAGGTAAAATGTCAATCTACACTACGAAGCAGCAGGAGGCATATAGTCCTGGGACCTGAGCAAGAGGGATTCGTGAGGATCCTCTGCTTTTATTCAACTTCTATTGTACAGGGAAAGATCCCATCAATTTACTCAAGATGATAACATTAGCTTGACACCATCCTTGCTAATTAAATGAGGAAGAGTAGCTCAAGTCAAAACTTAATGTCATTTGCACAACATATTGTCCTGAGAGGTAGCCTGGATAAGGGAGGCTGTTGCCATTAGAGAACTACAAATTTTCTATAGATGCAGAAATGGTATTTTTATACAAATTATTAACTGGGCAGGGATGAGATGGTAGTAAGGCTGATTATAAAAAATAATTCAGTGGACTATTCCTGAATTCAGTGAATTTTTCCTGGTACAAACACAGCTGTAAAGGTACTTGTGACAAGTCAGGTGGAGAGGCTGTTATGGCATCTCATTAAACAAGTTCCTTCTTGTTGTCCCAGCACATGACAGAATGTGTGTTCCTGTTTTAATAAGGGGCTAAATAGAAAGAAAGTCTGAATTCAGAGTTAGCGACGGGGCTTTTCTCATGGCACGAAAGTTGTTTCTGGCAGAGTTAGGGACCAAGTGGGATTTTTACATTTGGGTGTGATTATTGTGAGGTTTGAGTTCTTCTGAATGCCCATTTTTTATTTATTTTAAGGGAAATTAAGAAAAAATGCGGCAATTCTTATCCACAGCATCTTCCTCACAAGGTATCATCATAGGTACTCAGTAAAAAACAAAGCCAGCTCGCCACCCCAGTCATGCCAGTTGAGAAGGAGAGACATCTTGGCTCTGGGAGGAAATTAAATACTCCTGTGCTGAGTCACTACAGTACAGTACAATATACCAATCTAGCTCCAGCTGTTCAGCCCTCATGTGCTATTTGTAGTTCTTTTGATAACAGAAAATTTCACTACCTGCATACATGTGTGTGTATGTATATATATGTAGATACATTTGTGTGTGGGGGTGTGTGTGTGTATGTCCAGCCACATAAATAAAAGTGTATGCTTTGACCTTTTTTAATACCACCTCATTCTTGGGATTTTCCAGAAATATCTAAATTATTCACCCTGGGTTGTCAGAATAGGCAAAGTAGGGAGCAAAGGGCATTCAGAGGCCACAGACTTCTCCAGTCATCATAAATGAAAACCTTTCCATGGCTCTAACCTTGATTGCTCCCTTGCAGTGGGGATCCTTGTTAAAGCCATTCAAGTGTCAATACACTGCCTAAATACAGGAGGTAAATTCTTCCATGGTTTCCAGAGAGGGCATCACAGCATGCCTACATTTGCCTCAGCACAAGGGCTGTCAGGACAGCCTACCAAGCATGCGGCAATGGGGTAAACATCACATGTTGTGCACTGTAGAGGTAGAATGCAGCTACAAATGTGTTCTCTGATGAATTAAAGGTTTGATTCATTTGGTATGTCCCAGGACATCCAACCTGGCCTTTCTTTGCTGATTTGGAAAGATGCAGGTCTCTCTTAGGTGTCGTGTCCGACCCACTAGCCCAGAAGATGCCTGACATAGGTGGTGACACCTCTCCGGGTCAGAGCACCCTTGGTTAGACCCATGTAAACCACTGCCTGTACCCCTTTGGGCCTGTCGAGTCTTGGGGCGTGATCACATTGAGCTGGAGGCAGAGGCACAGAAGAGGGAATCAGAAGTCCCTACATGATCCACCTGGAGTGTTTCCCTTTCTCAACACCCTCCCCAGCAGTGTTACACCACCAGGAAGGGAGGAGATGAGGGTGAGGAGCACATCCTCCCAACACAGAAGCACTCAGATTCAGGAGCAATGTCTTTGCCCTCTGTTCACATCCTACTGTTCTTATTAATGCAACAACCAGTTGATTTAGACCAGTAAATCAACTGCAAATTTAGGAGTAGGTTCGGAAAAACATTTCAGGCCCAAAGTGCTGCAGAACTATCTAACCCAGTCTACCTGTTGGTCCACTCCAGCAGCTACATAATTTTTTAATTTCTGAGAAAACAGCTTTTAAAAATATTTTCAAATATTATTTAATGTCCATTTCAGGTACCATTAATTTGATGCAATGGTTATACTGAGAGCTTTCACTGTGTACATCTTGTTAATCATTGGTGTCTGGCATTTTGTATTCTACCCTTAAGAAATTTGCCAAGACAGGTTTTTCAGCGGATTTTTTGAGGAGAAAGTAGTGGCAAGTGACATAAAAACTTTTCAAGGAAGCCTCACTTCTCCTCGCCATTTCCAAGCCAGAGTATGTCAAAGTTCAGGTGTATAAACAAAATGACCAGATTGGTTCTGTAAGGTGAGATGCAGGAGTATTCATAGTTTACAAGAAACGTGAGGTCCATATAGCTTAGTCCACAATTTCCAGTCTTTATTAGGGTCAAGTTTTCCATTCTTGAGCTCAATAGCTGTGCTCCTCTAAACTTATCAATGTCAGCTTACCTACCCCCTGGCAAAAAAATAGGGGCAGCAATTGCCCATCCTTTGAAAGCTTTGGAAAAGCTTTGGATTAGATCAGCAACAGATAAAGGGGAAGACTATTCCTTCCATTTAACAGCTTTAACGAAAAGTGTATTGATGGTCAAATTACATTTTATTGCTGGTCAAGGTTCTGCTGAAAGACCTGAAGCCGCGACAGAATCAAGGAACAATTACAGAAACATCTGTTGTGAGCTGGGCAACATACTGTGATACTTTTCTAGGCAATACAGAACCTCTTTCTTTTACAATGACATTTTAAATATGCAGTTCAAATAGGCTAGAAGAAATGTTTTTACTTATTAAATGAACTCAACAGAAAAAATATTTTTTCCCACAGATAAAGGAGTAGCTAAAAAACTGACCCAGAAGCCAAAGAAGACATTTTGTTCCACAGTAGACCAGGAAAATATTTATTTTGGCAATGCAATTGCACAAAAGGCATATTTTAGTGCTTTGAATTTTGCTATATGGATTATGAGTATGTCAAAGCAAATTTTGAAGTAAGATCCAAAAAAAGTTTTCACATGTGCAAGAACGATGGCTTTCTAAAATGTTTGCAAGCCTTGATCAGATGGATATTGAATCCTAAAATGTTTTGAGTTGGAAGGAACCATAAAGATTGTCTATTCCAACCTCCCTGCCATGGCATTCCCCTAGACCAGGTTGCTCAGAGCCCCATCCAGTTTGGCTTGTAACACTTCCAAGGAGGAGGAATCCACAACTTCTCTGGACAGACTCTTCAAGTGCCTCATAAGTATGGGTGTATTAATTTTAAACTCTGCGAGGACTGATTTTTCTGTGAGAGAGAAGTTGTTGGCTTTTGATACAATTTCTTTGTCCTCCTGAAATCTTAAGTTCAATGAGTGAAACTTCCACAACAGAAGCAGCTCAATTTAGGTTGCAACTTTGCAGGCTGATAGAAACACCCTGTTTCTTTGCTCCAGTTGGCCAGAACAGGATGTTTTGTTGTTGAGTTCTCCTGGCTTGATAAAATAAGTTATTTACCAAATTTGTTACTGTGGTCTATTGCAATATTTTGAACGGTGTCATTACTGAAATGCTGCTCAGCCCTTGTCAGTGCAACATTAAAATTAATGACTGGTGGAGTGGTTATTCATTTGCACTGAGAAAACATAGCTTGGGGTGAGGCTCACTGACTGGTAACTCATTCAACTAAAACTAGACATGTAACAGTCTAGGCCAACAGCTCTTTAACTTCCATTATGCAGATGTCAGAAGTTAGCTGGGATACATCTCTGATGACCAATGTGTACATAAGCAAATGAGACTTAGGTATGGCACAGTTAAAAGTAGAACATGAAAGCTATTTTTTTGCACAAAGTATATCTGGTGACCTTGCAACAAGTGAGAAAGAAGAGCTTGGTATGCAAAGAGCACAGCACTGCAATTCATCGATGAACATTAAAATGTAATTCTTCTGGGACGCATTCTACATCCTTTACTTGTGCTCTCATTTCCTAGAAATCCAATTTTTCACTTGAAATTACTACACACCGAGAAAATTATCTTAATTCTGAGAAGCCTCCACTGTGCAATCTTTTTTTAACCTGCTCTATATGCCACTTAAGAAACAGCTTCACTCTTCTTAAAGGAAAAAAAACCCCAAAACCAATAACAAAAGAACCCAACCAAACAAAGAAAACGTACGAGAGAAAATACAGCGAAATGGCCCTTACAACAGAACTGGAACAGACTGGGATGTGCAAAACACTCACTCCACCGGGCATCTTTCTGGCTGATGAAGTTAAAAATTGCCCACTTCCCTAGGCAGCTTGTTCTAGGGCCTGACAACTCTTTCAGTGAAGAGATTTTCCCTGATATTCAGTCTAAATCTCCCCTTGCACAATTTGAGGCCGTTTCCTCTTGTCCTGTTGCTTGTTACCTGGGAGAAGAGACCAATCCACACCTTGCTAAAACCTCGTTTCAGGGAGTTGTAGAGAGTGAAAAGATTATGGTGGTGGTTGGGCTTCAGTCAGTGCAAAGCAAAATGCCGTCTTACAGAAAGGCATGCTTTGGCTCTGCATAACCCAAATAGACTCTCTTCTGCTTTCATTTGCCTCCTTTTGGAACATGCCTGTGATCTCCAAACACATCAGCCGTGCCTTTCTGTTCTCCATGGGGGAACAAAATAATAAGATGTTGTCCTGTGAGCAGAGCTTCATTTGGGAGGATGATTTTCAGCTCATTTCTGCATGTGCTGTCTAGGCGTCCTGCCTCGCTCCACTTAGTCGCTGTGTCAGTGTCATTGCTTACAGCACAGGATAATAATGGAAAAGGAGCTGGAGAGAAATGTGCAGCACAGACACAATCAGAAGCAGCAGTGACCGGTATATGTAGGCATATATGTATTTAATCCTGGTCCTAAGTGTCTCCAGCTTGTTAGACTGTCCCCATTCAGCGACAGCCCTCTGAGGGAACACTTGACTTCAAGCACATGTTGAACCTCTGAAGTCCCCAGTGAGACTTAAACTTGTGCTTAATGGTAAATGTCTGCTAAAAGTATTATTTGTCTTTGGAACATGTTTCCTACCTGAAAATGTATAACTGCTTTGTGGGTCCTCCAATCAGGACCAAAGATGGGGACTAAAGTATCTTGGGCAGAAATGCCAGTTAGTTTGAATGTCCTTGGTGAGGAAATGTCCATGATCTTTCCTCACCCTCCTGCTGGCAGCCAGACAGCCAGGCCATCTATTTTCATTTCTCAACTCTTTGAGGTTGGCACTAATTGCCATCTCAGGAAAGGAATTTTCTTGCAAGGTGGGCAGTCATTAGGAATTCAATGTCATTAGGAACCCAACAGGTGATACCAAGTAATTCAAGGGCATCTCAACTACTGTGAGGTAATCAAAGCAGGACATCAGCTAGAAAAAGCTCTGCTCTTTCCATCTCTGAACACTCCTTAGACCCCTCAGTTGCTCTTTGAATATATGATACATTTGGAAGCAAAATAACTGAAAAACCCCCAAGCAAGCAAACTCCAAAGCAATCCAGCCATCAAAAGTCTGGACTGAAGAGCACAGGTGGCAAGAAATTTTTCTTTCGTTGTGTGTGGTCCATGATTCAGATGCCTTGTTTTCACAACACTTCTAATGAAAGCATTTTTATTTTTGGATGCTCTTTAGGGTACAATGTAATACATCAAAGTAAATCATTGCATAATATGCCTGTTACAAATGAAAGCTGATGCCCCAAATGTCAGGGTTGCTTGCTTTGATGAATCAATGAATATTGACAGTTTTGCTAACTGTAAAGGAAAGAAACGGCAGTAAAGGGGAAATGTTGATTTGATACAAATATATAAATAAAATTTCAGTAAGATTATGTGGATTTAGTGATGATGTTATTTCAAATAAGGCAAAATATCTCCTTGTGCTTTAATAGAGAAACTGTGTATTTTTCCCCTCCCATATTTTCACTTATTAGATGAATTCAGCAATCACCATCTTTGAAAAGGTGTTCAACTGTTGTGTAGAAAACTTCTGATCAGACCAAGAACATTGGCTTCAAGGCCACTCTCCTTCCTGTGAGACAGGAAGTATCTGTGTGATAAATTAACTCTGGGTGAATGCTAAGTCTTTAATGTGAGAAAACATGCTCTGTTGGATTCAACCTTACATGTGAAAGCTGTTCAGGACCTTACTGAAAAGAATGTGTTAATCAAGAGAAAAGCATAACTACTGTCTTGTAAATGGACACAAATGAAAAAGCCTGGTGAAAATGAGCTTGAAGTGAACTCAGGAAAAAAAAAACCAACAAAAAAAAGAGTTTTTCTGTGCTGTTTTCTGAGAGCATGCTTTACACCACACAGTGATTTATGACAATTGGAATCTCACTATTTCTACAATTAATTACTGGATGCTTCCTATTCAGAGGAATGTTAATCATAATAATGCAAATGGAAGTATTATTGCAGCTATGCTTCAGAGTTCATATTTTATATTGAGCCAGAAGTTCAGTACCCAGCATCATTCTCAATGGAGCATTCACGTTGTATGGATAGATAGATGTGCACCAAAGGTAAAATAACTGAATTAATATAAGCTAGAATAATATGCCTGGCATATAGCTTCCCATTTTCCCATTTTGCTGTAAGGATCTGATTTTCAGGCTTTTTAAACCAATAATAAATTATAGCAATACACTTAATTACACTTTACAGAAGTGGTGTAGAGTATAAATTGCACTGGTGATGGACTTAGATTAAATTTCTTATGCTTATTTTTAGCAAGTCAAAGGCAATTCATTTCCAACTGGGCCATGTTTAAAAGTTTGGAGTGAAAAAACTGTGTAATTATTTCCTAATATGAAGAGAATATTGGTGACAATATTTCATTCCTACATATCTTTTTTGCACTAAATATATTAATGGGAAAGGAAGAAGCAAGAAGACATATTAATTTGGACATGTGTTTAAAAGATATAATGAGTATTTATGAATTTTACTTCTCCAAATATTTCCTAAATTGTCTTCTTCATATTGTTACCTCCCTCTGTGTTCCCTTAGATCATTTCTTAGCTTGTGATTAGTTTATGATTGCTGATGCTTCTGGAAATACTTGGTCCCTTCCTTCTCCTTCTCCTTCTCCTTCTCCTTCTCCTTCTCCTTCTCCTTCTCCTTCTCCTTCTCCTTCTCCTTCTCCTTCTCCTTCTCCTTCTCCTTCTCCTTCTCCTTCTCCTTCTCCTTCTCCTTCTCCTTCTCCTTCTCCTTCTCCTTCTCCTTCTCCTTCTCCTTCTCCTTCTCCTTCTCCTTCTCCTTCTCCTTCTCCTTCTCCTTCTCCTTCTCCTTCTCCTTCTCCTTCTCCTTCTCCTTCTCCTTCTCCTTCTCCTTCTCCTTCTCCTTCTCCTTCTCCTTCTCCTTCTCCTTCTCCTTCTCCTTCTCCTTCTCCTTCTCCTTCTCCTTCTCCTTCTCCTTCTCCTTCTCCTTCTCCTTCTCCTTCTCCTTCTCCTTCTCCTTCTCCTTCTCCTTCTCCTTCTCCTTCTCCTTCTCCTTCTCCTTCTCCTTCTCCTTCTCCTTCTCCTTCTCCTTCTCCTTCTCCTTCTCCTTCTCCTTCTCCTTCTCCTTCTCCTTCTCCTTCTCCTTCTCCTTCTCCTTCTCCTTCTCCTTCTCCTTCTCCTTCTCCTTCTCCTTCTCCTTCTCCTTCTCCTTCTCCTTCTCCTTCTCCTTCTCCTTCTCCTTCTCCTTCTCCTTCTCCTTCTCCTTCTCCTTCTCCTTCTCCTTCTCCTTCTCCTTCTCCTTCTCCTTCTCCTTCTCCTTCTCCTTCTCCTTCTCCTTCTCCTTCTCCTTCTCCTCTGTTTTTTATGGGGGTGGTAGGGTTTTGTTTGTTTGTTTCCCCACGGGTTTTGATTTATGAAGAGGGTTAGAGGGAAGAGGGTATAATAGCAACGTTTCAAAAAAATCCTGCTGCCTTTTATTAAAAACCACATAAACTTAAAGTTTTTTAAAATAATTCAGAGCTCATTCAAAACACCAATATTTCAAAAAACAAATTACCCACATAAATAAGTCCAAGCTATAAATGCATTTTTGCTGTAAGCAGAAAGGTGTGTTTATTTTTCATCCAAAAGGAATGTAACTACCATATTAAAACTGTATCAGGAGGTGACTGTAGAGAATGCTGTGCGTGTAGTCAGTGGGATGCTACGTTTTGGGGAACATAGAGCCATGACTGGAGCTGAAATGTCCATCACATGACATAATTATCCTCTTGACAGAAAACAAGTTCTTATGTGGAGACCACATTTTAGACTTTGTGGATCTGGATTCAAATGCAATATAAGCATCCTGTATAACATCAAGGACAACACTTTGATCCAGGACTTCAGAAATACCTCAAAACCCAGCTGAGTGAGAAGAGATACCCAAATAACTTTAAGGACCAGATCCAACAGATACTACTATTAGACTTATTCCATATCCTGTGGTCTAGATTAGGCGGCTATGTGTTCTGAGTACCTGAGTCTCATCTTTTCTAAATCACTTTCAAAATGGCATTCTGGTCATGATATAAATGTGTATATAATGACATATAGGGGGTTGGATTGTTTTGGTTTGGTTGGGGTTGGTTGGTTGGGTTTTTTTGTGTAAGAGATGAAATCACTTTGATGCTGCATTTGATGGATCATGCCAGAGATGCACAGGTAGGAATGTCACAGTAACTTCCAGAAGACAGGTGTAAATGCAAGAGCAACCTTAAACCCTCAGTTTCTAACCATGATGGCTAAAGGAGCAGAGCAGACCATCTCCTTATATTTTCTGTGCTGGAACTTATTCTCCAAAATGGGAATAATAACACTTCCCTGCCTTGAAAAACAGTTTTAAGATATATATATTGAAAATCAGGAGTATAGGTATTATGGTGACAGGGGATCCTAAGTCTACCAGAGTCTTAAGAAAGTGAACAATTTCTTCTCACTACCTCCTCATTTCCAGGTCTCACAGAAAAGCATTCTGGTGAGTGATGGCCTCTTCTGCTTTTGTTTTCTGTCTATTTGAAGTGAGCATCAGCAAGAGAGGATACTCACAAAATTAATTCAGATTGTCTTGGATAAGGACCCTGTGATGTTGATTAAAAACCATCCACAAGCCCATTAGCAAAGTGAGATAATAAATGAAAATGTGTTGAATCACATGAGTTTTCTAGTGGAGGAACATCAGGGAGCAGTCCTGAGTCCAGTCTTCTTTAAATATCTTCATTCATTAGCCAGAAGACAGGAAAAGAGTACATGTTAATTAAAATCACAAATGATCCAAATTGGGAGTTATTGCAAAAATCAGCAAAGATAGAGAGACTAGAAACCTTAGTCAGGAAATGACAAAATGAGATGCAGCTTTGAAAAACGCATGTGGAGGAGAAGTAATCTGTACAAGGACACAATCAGTAGCAAGGAGTGTTCTTGAAGAAGCAGAATTGATAGGAGGAAGACAAAGGATGTGGACCATGGAGTAAAGGGCAATGTAGCAGAGCAGCTATTTAAAGGTGACCTTTTTACCTTTTCAGTAGACAGCTTAGATTCAAAATTAATTTGCAATTGGCAAGATTAAAAGGTCAGTGTAGTTTTGGACCATATATGCAGAAAGAAGTTGCCAAGGAAAGACGTGGAATCCCACTTCTCTAACAGTATGGTACCATATCACTCAGCCTTTTAATTTTAGGGTTTTTTTTCCAATTCTTAAAGATCCTGTGCTCCAGAGTGAATGTAAAGTAGATGCATATCTAACAAAGTGGGTAGCCCAGGGGAGCTGGTGGGTCTGGCAAATGTGACTTTGAGTGAAACTATGCACACCCTCTTGCTGTGTTGTCCACCTTCCCAGTCTATGCGGGACTTTGTCTCCCTGAGACAAGGAAAGGACCTAAGAAAAGGGGCTTGAGATTAATTAGCTAATAAGAGGCAGAAGAGGAGCCCCGGTGCTGTTATACACTTTCTTTGAACTTCCTGCTTGTAGTGTGATAGGTTTGTGACACATGCATCATTAAATTGGGGCTCTTCAATGCCACACTCAACTCAGATAGGATATAATTTACTGATGTAAGTGGAAACAGCAGGAGGCATCTCTGGAAGATCTCAGTCATTTCTCTCTAATAAAGGAAGAAGACTTAAGAAAGGAGATATTTGTGATAATCATCGCATAAATAAAAAAAAAAACTTTTTATTTTTACCTTGTGAAGCCTGCAAAAACACAGAAGAGGAAAGGAGAAACTTCTGTGTTAACAGGAAACCCTTGAACCTACAATAGAGGAACTGGTGAATTACTTACTCTTTTGGCAAAGGGATGAATGTTTGCACAGTTGGTCAAAGACAGGCATTTAATTCTGAGTGCTGTACAGAAAACCTTAGTTTGTATTTAACAAATGCATTTCTTTCTATGAGATGACCAAGCATACCCTAGTACTGCTGATGTGATATTACAGGAGGAACTGTATGTATAGATACATAGATGTATACATATATAGATCAATACATATATAGATGTATCCATATGTATATATCGATATATGTATAGATGTGTATGTATAGATGACTGTTTTAGATACCCCATATAACAGTAGGCAGTTGTTTTAAATTTATTTTTCTATAGCAAATAACTTAAAAATCACTGAACAAAACACTGATTTTTTTTTGACGTCTGTGTATTTTTCAGGTAGACTGAGAATAACACATGTCTAAGTTAAAACAGTATCCTACAAGAAGCATTTGATGGATTGTTCCTAGATATTTCTAAGAAGGCAACTACAGAAAGTGAGTACTAATTCGAGTACCTGGGATATTTTAATTATGTTTTGTTGTTTAAAATAAAATTATGATCGTTGTAATGTTTCTTGAGCAGATTTCTCTAATTGGAGTCATGAGGAATTTCTCTTATTTCTCTAGAACATGTCTATTATTGACCGGTGTCTGTTTTTATTCCTGACAAGCATAATTTGCATCACAGTCTCAGTCATGAGTTCATTTCTGCTGTGCCAGGCACTCTAGAAACACAGATATTCTGTGCATGAAATTACTTACATCTTAGTAGAAATCAAGAAGCTGTGGATAGTGACAGACAGAGGAGACCCATGGATGTAATAAGAAGGCACTGGTCAGTATGACAGGAAGTGGTAATAGCACACCTGCAACCTAGTCCTTGTCAGAGAATTTTAGATGTTGATACAGAGAAAGAAAGGCATTTGCAAGGTAATTTTATATGTGTTTATGGAGAGCAGCATGAAAGAAAATACAAAAGCATTCATTTGAAAATCCAGTGCACAGACTATGGAAAATGACTGCATGGGTTGATTGGACGCAGACAGCCTAGTTTTGATAGAAATGGAGAAGGGAAATCAGTGCTGTATCTGGAAAAATGGCCTTTGTATCCAGGGAATATCATCAGGGCAAATTTACATACATTGAATATGTGTAACTGGGAATTGGCATCTGGAAGAGGAGTGTGAGTTGAAGATTATATCAAGGGTACAGGCATGTGACAGGATGGTGGCATTGTCCACAGTGATCAAGAGGGAAGGTTGCTTGGACATCATTGCTGGGCCATCTCAAATGGAAGGAAAGCAAGCTGGGACTGTTCAGTATACAGAAAATTACAAGGAAATGGTGGAGAAGCAGAAGCATGAATCAAAGACTATTTGACCTTGTCAGGGACCACTGGAGATTGTTTAGTCACCTTTCGAGTCAAAACACACTTTCTTAGAGAATGTTGCTGGGGGATGATCTGTAAGAACTTTTCACCGAGAAGTGAAGGGCTGGGGCACCTATAGCTTCTGCCGTATAAAGAAGCAGCAAATGTTCGTCTCAGCCTGGGAAGTCTTGACATGAGTGATGAATGGAGAGAAAGAAATGTCTGTTAATGTTAAAACTGCAAGTACAGTAGGAGGAGTTCTAAAAGTCAAAGCCATGAATATAAAGTGATATTTAAATGAAATTGATGCAGAATTATGTGTACTTGCAAGACAGAATGAAAGCAATTAGTGAACACCAGTGCTTTAATCACCAGCACTACACAGATACTGGCATAAGAAAGAAGTGGCAGTTCCCAAAGCATGAAAATTCTGCCTGCAAGTCATGTCCTGGACTTTGTTCTTCACTCCTTAGGGAGAAACCACTTACTCTTATAAGGAATTAAATTGCTTTTTCTTCCATAATCTTAGAATCATAGGAAGGTTTGAGTTGGAAGAGACCATAAATATAATTTAATTTGAACCCCCTCTGCCATGGGCAAGGAAGTATTAGGGCTGGTGTGAGCTGAAATATTGTGTCTGTAGCAAGAGTTCAAAAAGTTAACCCCTGAGAAAGATCTCACTGCAAGATAAAGACTAGTCATAAAAAAAACAAAGAAAGAGAAAAAGAAAAAGACAAAAAAATGTTTTCAAAGTCAAGGTTTCATAGTAAGTGGTAACAGTATAATGAGGTGACAGAAAATTGAGTGAAGTAAGGAGAAGAAGAGGAAATCTCTAAAGTAAAACTTCTCAGATTGCTGGGAGTCACTGCACATGACAAGCTCTCTATTAAGAGACAAGAATTTCAGAGGACATGTCTAAAGAGCTTTGTACTGAAGGTGAATTCATACTTGCCAATGTAATCTCAAGGCTTTTTCATTACAAAATGCTGCTCATTGCAAAATGCAGTTTTTCACAACTGTGATGTGTTTGATAATCTTTTTGCTACTGGGAGATCTGAGAAGTGACATAAGGTCAAAGAGTCAATAATAGAATCCAAATCAGTTATTTCCTGTGGAATCACAGAATTTTTCCCCAGTTATGTCCAACTGGATAGTAGAGTCAGTCATGCCAGCTATGAGGCGCATTTCCCCCTCAAAGGATCTGTCCAGAGTTGCTTCCCAGGTATGCCATGCTGGCTGATCCAGTAGTATCTGTGTGGTCTTGGAAGTTTGGGGTTGGAAAGGACCTCAAAGATCATCCCATTCCAAACCCCTTTCCACAGGCAAGGACAATTTTCACTAGACCAGGTTGCTCAAAGCCCTATCCAATCTGTCATTGAATGCTTCCAGTAGTAGAGGAGTCACAGCTTCTCTGGGCAATTTGTGGGGGTGCCCCACCACCCTCAGAGGAAATAATTTTTTTCCTAATACCTGATTTAAACCTGACCTCTGTCAGTCTGAAGCCACTCCCTGTTGTCCTGTCCCTCCATGCCGTTGTCAAAAGTCCCTCTTGTAGCCCCCTTTAGGTTCTAGAAGCGCCTCTAAGATCTCCCTGTAGCCTTCTCCAGGCTGAACAGCCTCAACTCCATCAGTCTGTCTCCATAGGAGTAGGGCTCCAGCCCTCTAAACACCTTTGTGTCCTTCTTTAGTGCACACAGAAGATGAATATGAATAGTACAAATAATAGGGTATGTTATTTTACTGTCTTGTTAAAAGTAACAACATGCCTCAGGGTATATAGAGTATTTCTCAGGGCCTTCTAACATTGGTCTGGAAACAGATTTTTTGGAGGATGATTTTTGGAGCTGCTGTCCTCTTGCAGCTCTCAGTGGCAACTGTGGCTCATTGCTGATCAGACTGCTCTTACTCAGGTGAGGAAAGGTGGCATTAGGTAGTTGGCATTTGGTACCCAGCTTGAAAACACTGTTGTTGTTGGCTGTAATGCTATTCTGCTGCAACCTGTGCATTCTTTTCCTTTCTATTTTTCTGTTAAACACCATAAGGTGACTTATGTATTTGGGGACTTTTGCAAGGACTTTATATGGATAAAATTTTGCAAATAAGTTTTTGTAAAAATCCCTTTGTCCTAACAAATTAGAAACTGCTGGACAATGTGTATGTCTTTTCAAATTTCCTTAGGTCCCCTGTCTTCCTAGCCTTGATCAACCTGTCACCAGAACTGCTTGGCATATCTTCTTGTTTACACTACAAATCCAAGATAAGCATCTTTAGCAACTGTATGTTTATACAGCATCTAACCCACTGGGCTCATGATACACTCAAAGCCTCCAGGTGCTATAACTATAGAGATGTTACATAATACTAGGGAGCTTCTCATTCTTCCCACAAGGCATCTTGTTTCAACCCACAGTATAGAGAGACATCCTTCTAAAAGGTTCTATTTATTCAAATCAATGTCATGCAGTGTTAATTAAGCATTAATTGATACTTATGTCTTATTCTCTGTGGTGCCAGATCATCATTTTTCTTGAATAACCCTTGAAGTTTGGCTTAAGGTACCAGAGGTATGATAGAATAGCCTTGTCTTGGAAACTACTAGATTAATTATTTAGTTAGTTAGTTATGCATTCATTTGCTTATTTATTTTTGCTGTCAAGTGTATCAGTTTCCATAATCCTTCGTCCTCCCATTATTTAGCAGGGGAGGAACTAGAAAACAACAGGAAGGCTGTAATTAGCAACCTGGCTATGGAGTATGCAGCAGGTAGGGGGTGGCTGTAGAAACCAATATGAACTCCAAAGTCTATTGCAAGAACTGTTTGTACAGTGTCTGTCAGTCATTTTCTCCCTGTTTAGGTTTGCAAGTGAATTGCAGATGTATTTTTTGGACACATCCAATTTTGCTTTTCTTTTGCTTTGCTGCAGAAATCTATTTTCTGTCCGTTTTTTTTTTTTCCCTCCTGTTGTGACATGCTGGAGATGTGATCTCACACCCTCCAAAGAACTGATACACAATAGCAATGCAATAACAAAGATCCTATCATTACACTGTTTGGAAAAAGAGGTATCTTCATAGCAGTAGAACCGCCTTTACCAGCAGATATGGTGTGTCTCAGGGAAATCTTCTGCTAGGGATACTTATTGCTCATCTCCTTGCAGATTTAACAAATACACCAAAATATCGTAGCAGTTTCCTTCTGAAAACCACGTGCCATGTGTAGAGTGTTAATGACATAGGCTTAACCCACAGCCTGCACAGTGCAGCAGCTTTTAGCCATGCCCCCTATCTCCATGAACAAGCTGAGCCATCCCAATGCAGCAGTTTTGCTGCTTTTATGATCTTACAGAGTTTCACTCAGGCTTTCTTTGTGCATCTCTGAAGGATCTCATAATGTTCTGTATAGACCCATCTAACAGTGCCGTGCACGAGGCCCACACAGCTTGTGTGTGCTGCAGTCACAGCTAGTGACTGCGAACAGCCCAGATGCCTCAGTGGGAGCTGTGCATCCTCAGTTCCCTCTCCATGTCTGTGTATCTTCCCCTTATAGAAACAGATGTGTAGCTCCTATAAGCACTGTGGCATTGTCCTAGAGCAGGTCAGAACTCCACTGTGCCATGGCCAAAGCTCTTTCACACCCCTTACTTTGCAGCCCCGATTTAGCAGCGCAGCCTGTGGTGCCACCCCTGGGGACTGTGTGCAAATTCTTGTTTGTGGCCACAGCCACAGTATGGAGAGCTGACTTAGTGTGGTCTGTAGGCAACTATGCATCCCGGGATTTTCATCCCAGTTTTCTTTTCATAAAACCATAAAATCATAGACTAACAGAATGGTTTGAGTTGGAAGGGACCATGAAGACTGTCTAGTTCCAGCCCTGTGCCATTCGCTGGGACACGTTCGACTAGACCAAGTGGCTCAAAGCCCCATCCAACCTGGTCTTGAGCACCTCCAGGGATGGAGGAGCAACATCTTCTCTACACAGCATCTGCCAGTGCCTCACTACTCTCATAGTGAAGAATTTCTTCCTAATACCTAATCTCACCCTGTCCTCTATTGTTTGAACCATTTCCCCTTGTCCTGTACTTGCACACCCTTGTCAAAAATCCCTCCCCAACTCTGTTGTAGCCTCTTAAGGCACTGGAAGATGCATTTGCTTGCATTGCTCATGTTAGCTGAGGTAAACTCATGTTGTTCATGGCAAAGCTGTCAAATGTTGTGGCTGTCCCAAGCTAGGCTTGTTTTAATTTACAGATTCTAATTACACATTGACTTGTAGGGTGAGGTGATAGTGTAGTGGGGGAGCAAAATTTGCTTTGGGGCACATAAGCATACTTTCCATTTTGCAGGAGAGTGTGAAATGTTTCTGTGTGAAAAAGCAGAGCTTTTTCATCTCATTTTAATGCTAATTTTGTAACTGTCTGACTGTCCTCAACTCTGCTGCTGGGGAGGTTTGTATTTTGTGTGCATTCTCACCCGGGTTAAGAAGCCCCTGCATGTCATCAGGCAAAACAAATAACAAGGTGAGTAGGGGCATTCATTTCTCATGCAACAGGATAACCCAAACAACAGAAGTATGGAAAAATAAATGGAAGTGAGTTACAGGATCTGTCTTCACCTGGTACAAGAAAGCACCCTTGAGTACTATTGCTGCAAAACTGCTCAGCATGTGTTTTAGCTCCTGTGAGGAGTCCTATTCAGCTCTGATTTGAAGGACAGGCTTAAATACAGAAGACAATTTAAAATATACTTCCACAGGTGAGATTCTTCCCTGATTCCATTTTGTAATAGCAGCATAGTGTTACCGGTGATAATAATGGACAATCATCAATTTGATAAGGTTTAGTGCCTTAGAAGTAGAGCAGTCCTTTTTTTGCTCTCTTCCTAAATTTTTAAATAGTATATTTGCTTGTGCTGGATGCCAAGCAGACACAACTCTAACCTGGTCTAGGCAGAGAAATAAATTCTTTATTTTATCACACTTAAACTGTTAGCAGGAATGGACTAGTCTGACTAGGCTGAAACTATATGTGCAGTGCTAGTAATATTAGCAATATATAAAAATAATATGTGTATAGATGACTCTTACACTGTTAGTATATTGCCAGTACAATAAGTACAATAACCTAATATGGTGGTGTTGTTAAAGATAATTACACTGGGGTTTAATAGAGATATCAGCACCTCTGAATTACAGGCCAGCTCAGAAAAGACAAGTTCCATGCAACCATGTTCACAAGGGTCTTCCAAATCTAGCTGGATCAACAAACACAAGTGCTTATGAGAACAGCAGCCCAAGAACAGAGAATCCAAAGGCTGGAGAAATGTTTTTCTGAGCTGGACATCTGGGTCAAGGAGGATTGTTCATCCCTGCATGATGGAAACAATTTGTTTTCTTCAAGGATTGCTAAATGCAAGGTACTTATGGGGAGGGGCAGGCAGGTACATGCCTGAGGCATGCATTCAGACCCACAGAGCATTCAGTCCTTTTGGGAAAATAAAAATTAGCTTGGCCAACCTCATGCAGGGTTGCTGTCCTGTTTGAGGCAAACACACAATTCACCTGCAATCCTCGCTTTTTGCTGACTGTGCCAGGGAACTGGCACTTTCACATGTAATTACCAGGCATTAAGGAATAATTCTTCTGGCTGTCCCATCAAGGACAGTGCAGAAGAGGCTCCCCAAGGAGCTTCTTCTACAGGCAAATGCCAAAAATGCTGTTTATATTTACAGGATCCTAATTCACCCGTATTACACTGTGTATAAATGATGCAGCTGTGCTGGGAAGTACTCAGCTGCAGAATTTGCTCCAAGGGCTGTTCCCAGTTAGACTTAGTCACACCCTGAAAGATGTTGGCAAAATATCCTTACTGTCCATAAAACATGTGCTCTGTAGTCACAGGTGATGGACCTGATGAGATGAAAGGACCTGAAAGGACGTTTTAGCACTTCTCTTGCAGACTTCCTTACGAAGACTATCTTTGACCCTGAGGACTGAGTTTCAAGCTGCCATTTATCAGGACAGTGTTTTTGAGTTTCTCTTTATTTTTTTAATTCTATTGAGGGTGTTTTTTTGCATTTTAATGATGTGACATTTGCCAAGGAAAACATTTGCAGCAATAAATCTCATCAAAATCTCCACCGAAATCTCATCTATTGCTTGACATTAATTTCAATCCTTTCCACTGCAGCTGTCTCCCTGCAGGTTTCATCTTTATGCTGGAAGACAGGGATTTGCTCATCCTGCTCCAGTGCTCTTAGAGCAGCCTCTGGGTATTACATGGTGGTAGGGCACAGGGGAAAGTGTTTCATTTTTGTAGTTAAATGCAGTGGCATAATTTTCATGTTGTTGCTCCTTGTTTGATCTTTTGATCTCTTTAACCATTTCTTTACCATTCCTTGGTGATCTATTAACACACTTACCCAACTAACAGAAGTTCCATTTAGTCTGGGAGTAAATCCACTGGCAGAACTGTTTTCCCTATTTTCAATTGCTCTGCTTATGTAGAGAATCTACAGGAGCCACCTTTGTTCCACTAGCCTTTGGAGAAGGGACACTGTCTCTCTCCCTCCCACTGCACTGGTAAAATCAAAAACCATGTGTGTCTTGACAAAAGCAAACAGCACGTGTGCACTGACATGGTTTTCTCTTTGGACAGAAGTGTGTAGCTGCAGCATTGAGCTGTCCAGAGAAGAAAGCAGGAGATCTGCTGTAGGGGGTCAAAGAGCTGATGGCATCCTAAAAACTGTCCTCCCAGGCATTATTCTGTTAACTTGTTTGGGAAATTAAATCAATTTGCAAGCACATGCAATGAGTGTAAAACTAAAATTCCTAAAAATTTTAACATTGAGGCTTGATGACAAGACCTTGGGGCAGCAGACAGGCACCTCTGGGGCCTGTCTAAGAGGAGAATTCTGCTTTCTGCCTGGACATATTGGATTCTTCTTCAACAAAATGCATGAACTGGACCTGCTACATGTTGGAAAGAAAGCAGAGGAATATCCCAAAGAGAAAAAAAAAAGTAATCTTGTTTGTTTGCTTGCTCAGTATTTTAAAGCCTAGTTGTCATCCAGGGGAAAATTGAGAGAATCAACTGGGGCACAGATTGCTTTGTGACGGCATGACTTGCTGACGTGATCAAATGCATGACGTTTCCTGACACATACATATTCTTAGTAGCTGCTGGTGAGACAGGATGAGTGATAGTGCAAATGTTTGCTAACTTGGGGATGGCTTCTGATAAGGAAGGTATGCAGAGCTATCTTGGAAGTCTGTCACAGCCAGGCACATATATAACAGAGAACAGTGGTGGGTGTTCATTCTCCAAGGACACTTCAGAAGTTTGTGTCTAAAAAACCCATGAATGTCACTGGAACCCTTTCCGAGTCATGATCATCTTGGAGTGCTGACCGTCCATGTTGGGGTTGCAGAATCTCCTGTGTAGGCTATAGCTTTGCAATATTAAGCGGCAAGATATGGATTTAGGAGTTGACTCTTGGCTCCAGTTTGAAAAATGGTTGTTTGTTTTCCTCTGAGATATTTTTCCATAGTCATGCCAGAGGAATTGTCAATTTCATGGCTTTCTGAGACAGCTTGGACTTTCTGGGAAGACACCTGTGTCTGTTTTCCTCTTATTCTTTGGCCATCTCCTCTGTTTTTCCAGGCTTGCCTCCAAATACTATGAGTGCATTTTGAGTCTTAGGTCAGTTACTCCCTGGTGAAAATAAATGTATTTAGAAAATCATCTGGAAATCCAGATCAAATATTTTAAAAAAACATTGCCCTTCAGCTCACCAAAGCCTGGACCACTTGTGTCTCCTTTATTTTCTTTATGAACTTTACAAAAATTTTCATAAGAAAAAGTGGCTGTTCTCAAACTAAAAATGCTTCTCTCCTATCTGTGTCTTTCTGTTGCTGGAGGATGCTAATAGCAGAAGAGAGGTAATTGTGCTTTAATTGGGTTCTGCTTGTTCAGAGAGGGAGGGGGTAAGGGATGCATTTTGGTTCTCATGGCCTTGTAGATAAGTTTCCGTATAATACCAATTAAGAGCAAAATAAGGAGTATGCAAAACAGATGACAACGGCTCTCACCAGGAATCATTCTTTTGTGGCTTCAACCAAGGGTGTGCTTTTTGCTGCTGGAGTTTCCCTTGATTTTTTTTTATTGCATTTTGCATAAGCTTTGCTGCTGAATGGGTCAAGTCTAGAAAAGTCTGCCAATTGTGTATATATATATATACACACATATATATATTCATATATATTTATATATGTGAGCGTGTGTGTACACTTGCCGAAAGCAGAAAGGAAAGTCAAATTAAGTTATTTTTTCCCCTATGAGTTATTTTTATTTTGTTTTTATTTCCAAGGGAGCTATTGTGTCTGGGGAGAGGTCAAGGGGGTTTTCCTTCTCTTTTTATGCTTTTTGTTTCTTTATCCTTGTTTGTTAGTTTTAAGGGTAATTATTCAACAAGGCCTTTTCAACTGTCAAATGCAACAAAAGATAATCCGGCCTCTTCTCTTCCCTGCCCCCACACTCGCCTTTTCCTCCAACAAAAGCAGCCTTTGTTGGAAATGGTCATCATTCCACAGGGATCCTTCTTCATCCCACAAGTTAGGAACAGTCTTCTACTTCATATTGAAGTGACCTCTTACAAATGCAGGGAGACTCGGGTTGTTGCAGCTGATACTCTGCCCTGGGTGGTGTTGCCCATCAGTACTTGCCAGCTTGACAACTAGATGCTCTGAG
>VYXD01015912.1:588856-663994 GCA_013397195.1 Hylia prasina | reverse complement strand
TATATATATATAAAAAGAACTCAAAGGAAGGCATATTGCAGTAACCAATAATAGGAACAGACTTGTAGGTAGATGCTGCTAAGAGCACTAGATAACAAGTGTCATGGGTTATACTAACTGGAGGAAAGTGCTAAAATCCCTTCACTTTATCAGTGACTGTGTGCTTGGCCATAAGATGAAGTTCTATGTCCTTACATTTTTTCAGGGTGGACATTACTGTTGAGTTGTGGCATTTTCAAGGTTAACCCATTGTTGTGGTTTAACCCTGGTAGGCAGCTAAACCTTACACAACTGCCNTACCAATTAAGAGCAAAATAAGGAGTATGCAAAACAGATGACAACGGCTCTCACCAGGAATCATTCTTTTGTGGCTTCAACCAAGGGTGTGCTTTTTGCTGCTGGAGTTTCCCTTGATTTTTTTTTATTGCATTTTGCATAAGCTTTGCTGCTGAATGGGTCAAGTCTAGAAAAGTCTGCCAATTGTGTATATATATATATACACACATATATATATTCATATATATTTATATATGTGAGCGTGTGTGTACACTTGCCGAAAGCAGAAAGGAAAGTCAAATTAAGTTATTTTTTCCCCTATGAGTTATTTTTATTTTGTTTTTATTTCCAAGGGAGCTATTGTGTCTGGGGAGAGGTCAAGGGGGTTTTCCTTCTCTTTTTATGCTTTTTGTTTCTTTATCCTTGTTTGTTAGTTTTAAGGGTAATTATTCAACAAGGCCTTTTCAACTGTCAAATGCAACAAAAGATAATCCGGCCTCTTCTCTTCCCTGCCCCCACACTCGCCTTTTCCTCCAACAAAAGCAGCCTTTGTTGGAAATGGTCATCATTCCACAGGGATCCTTCTTCATCCCACAAGTTAGGAACAGTCTTCTACTTCATATTGAAGTGACCTCTTACAAATGCAGGGAGACTCGGGTTGTTGCAGCTGATACTCTGCCCTGGGTGATGTTGCCCATCAGTACTTGCCAGCTTGACAACTAGATGCTCTGAGCACTTCCTTTTCCTTCAAGCAGGATTTCTAACTTACTACACGAACTGGTTATCAGTTTATCTACAGTGCACAACCTGACATTATTCAGTCTCCATCTAAAGGGTTGTCCTTAACAACTGACTTGGGTTTGCAGCTGCATTTGACTGAGATGAGCCCTCTCACTTGCCAAATTGTGTTTTCTTTTTTCTTCGTGCCTTTCAGATCCTTGCTGTTGAAGAAGTACATGGAGAAAAGAGCACTGCTCAATGCCAATGCATATTGCAGAAAGAATTATGGTCCTTATAAGCGGATCAATATATGCCAATCTCCAGCTTCATATAAATATTTGCTTAGATAGTAAATTGATCTTGTCCTTGATCCGCCATAATTTAAGTCTATGAAGCTATAATCAAGACTCCTTGATAATAAAAAGAACCCATCAGCAATTATACTTATTCACTTCCCCCTATTCAAGGCTATTTCAGCATTTCACTGATAAACTTCTGTTTTCAATCAAATTTGCAACATAAAAATCAACACTGCACACCAGTTAATGATGTTGGAATGCTTCGTGTGTGGCATTTTGAAGTTATATCAGTGTGGAGATAGGAGTGATTTCTGAGGGACTTCTAGCTCATATGGAAAAAGGAATTTGCTAAAACTATACTTAAAACCTTCTGTCAAAACTCAAACTGAGTATCATGCTTGTGGATTTAAATGTACTTTTATATTTCTGAAAGTTTCCAGTAGCCAAATTTCTTGGAAACAGGAGCATCTAGAGATACCAAACATCTAGGATGCTTCTGTCATATATTACACCACGATCACTTAGCAATTTTTTATGAAACTATCTGGTTGTGTGAGAGCTTTTGTGTTAAATACTAGACTCTATCCCCAGTTATTTTAGTTCTATATAGAGGAAATGGATAGAAAAGTGTGTTTGTTAAGAAATGTTATTTCTATTTTGCAAGTGGTGAGTGTGGTCTGAGGGAGATTTGTGCTCTTGCAGTGTTACAGAGGAAGCATTTTAAGGAAATAAATTGAAGCAACCCAGGGTTTATTCTGGTCCACATTGCAATAGTTTGGACNTTAACCCATTGTTGTGGTTTAACCCTGGTAGGCAGCTAAACCTTACACAACTGCCGGCTCACTTCCCCATGGAGGTTGGAAGAGAGAATTGAGAGAGTAAAACTATAAAAACTCATCAGTTCAGATAAAGACAATTTAACAGGCAAAGCAAAATTAAATAAATCCATGCACTACCTCCATCAGATGTTTGGCCATCCCCAAGAAGTGAGGGTTCCATCACGTGTAATGTTTTCTTGGGAAGACAAGCGTAGCACAATACCAACTGCCATGGAGAAATTTAACTCTATCGTAGCCAAAATTTTTATCCATCTCCAAAACTCTCTCCATTACCAAAATCTTTTCTGGACTAGACTTGACTTCACCACGGCTTCACCGTGGCATATCCTAGCATTGGAAACATCTATCCTCATCCATAGCCATTAAACCAGCCTGAGAGTGCAATACAAATAGATGGGTTAACTTGTCCTCTGAGTCCCTCCCAATATCTTGTTTATCATTATAGCTGCACCAATTTTTAAAATGGACCTATGTTGGGAATGCTGTACAACACGTGCTAAAGAAAATCACTGTTAAGTGAAGAACTACATATGCAAATAAAAGTTTTGGGTAGGTCAAAATATTACATAAATAATGAATAAATGTATAATTCGGTCAAGGCATAACCTTCACACTTTCATTCCCTTTAAAGATTCCTGGGGATTTTTATTGCTAAATAAATTTTGGGTTGATTCCTCATTTGAAATTCTTTCAAACTGCACTAAACCCTTGTAGTCTTTGCTAATTCAGAAAAATATCTGCTTAGGACTTCCTTTTCCTTTCTAAACTGGCATTAGCATCCTGTATGGATGAGATGCATATTATATAGTGCAGAGTTCACCTGTGCTCACCTCACTTCCACCACTGCTTGAGTAGCTCATATTTCCTAAGAAGTCTGGAGCATCCAAAAACATTACAACTCAAAAGCATCATGGTCCCCTAGAGGAAGACAAATAGAATTAGACCTATTTTATAGATAAGAAAACTGAGGTCATTTTCCTGCTGACGTCTGAAAATAAGTGCCTAAGTCACAGCTTTCAGCTGCAAAATGATCTCAGCACTAGCGGCCTATGGTCCTGGCTCTTTACCTTTGCTTTTGGTACCCAGAAATTCAGCTCCTACCATTCCTTCCTCTGTGGCCCATGCCGGCTGTCACAGTATTTCCGGTTTAATTGTCAGGAGCGCAGAGGCCCCTGGTAATCATAAAAAACTGGTGGATGTTCAGCACCTTCTGAGTCCATTTAATGCCTGGCTTTGCACATAAATTGAATGTGACTTTTCTCTGGTTGTCACCCAAATTTTCTGCAGACAAATGAGTTCTGACCAGAAAAATAAGAGCTGCAGAGGAGTCTGGAAGCATTCACCTGCTTGGTCTCCAAAAGGCCTTGAAAACTGTTTTGTTGATAAAGTGAACAAATTGCTATCTAGGGCCTGCACTCTAAATCAAAGAAAGCACCTTGGAAAGCATCTAATAAGCAGCACTCATTATCAGTTTATCAATATTCCATATTCTCATATTCTGTTTCTTTTACCAGTCCCACCAAAACTTGGAGCCAACAATACGTAGAGTTGTCTTTTGGGATTAATTGCCATCTCCTTATGGTTGATCATTAAAAACAAAAATAAAAGTCACTGACTGTGTATTTCCATAGGAAAAGCAAGTGAAATTATTTTGGGGTTAGTCTCTATGCCAGCATGCTGAATGCAGTCCAGAGTTTCTGCCAATAGGGGAAATAATGAATTTTGCCCAGCAATTAACAACTGCGGGGTATCTTTACTGGGTGCTGTAGAGACGTGTGTGTCACATCACATCAGCTCAGCCATCCTGCCCTCTGTGTGCCTGACCCTGCTTCCTCTCGCTTGAGGGTCATCTCCCAGCAGCCATGCTGGCACCAGAGATTAGAAACTCAGCTGCACAATAGCAGGTGGAGGGCTTTATTTTCTACTGATGTTAAAAAAACTTATATGTATTAAAGGCCGTTCCTTTCTGTGTTGCTTCTGCCATGGTCGGCAGTTGTCAGGGTGGAAAGGTGGAAGTGATGAAGGATTGTCATCCGTTGTATGAATGGTGGTGTCTTCTTTCTTAGAGCAGCTGCATAGCCCTTGGGAACTAAACAAGAGGAGAGAGATGTGTCCAGAAGTAAGGATGTGACACATAGGAAAGCAATGCAAGAGCAGTCCCTTCCAGCTAAACCATCCTGTTTTCTTTTTTTTTCACTAAAATTTTATTACCATTTTTTAGTAGGATTTCACTAACTCCTCTCTGATTATAAGAAACAGTGGATTTCCATTTTTCACAATATAGTAAAATAATGAATCAGTGAGTTACAGCCTGGGATCACCCTGCTTGTCCCTGTTTCAGGCAGTACATCTCACCTGAAAAAACCCCTAAGTGTCTCTTTTAAACTTCGTAAACAAAAGGCAACAATTTTAAATGTCCAGTTCCTTTCATCTTCAGTGAACAAATAAAACGGGATGGTTAAATTGAATACAAAAGTGTAACTTTATTTTCTATACATTAGGGGAATCTAGAAAACTAACAAGGGGAAGTTGTCTTGTGAGGTTAATACTATTTCCTACATCTCTTGGATATAGTCAACTCCAGAGGAGATTCATAGATCTTAATGAGGAAACCACCCTCAGGAACTTCCATTCGGTCTGTACCCATTACTGGAAGAAAATCCATATCTTCATACCTAGGCACATCAGCTAGGTTGGATGAGATGGAGCTGAACCTCATGTTGCCCAAAGGCAGCATAGATGTGAACACTACCTTGGTGTCTTCATGAAAGCATTTATGTCAGAAAAGATCCTTAAGATCATTGATTCCAACTGTGCTTTGCTTCCCCGAAGACAAAGTCCACCACCTTACCCTGTGCAGCTGCACAGCCAGTGCAGCAGGAGTGCCGTCTCTTAGTTACCATATGGAAAAATCATTTAAAATTAACCTTAAGGCTTTGTGATGAGTGTTGTATGCTGAGTGATTGAAAAAAAAAAAACTAGAAGCGAAGGCTAATGGGTGTATTAATCAAAGTAGGACACACAACTTGAGAACATTAAGATAAAGGCCCTCTTTCAAATACAGAGAAGGTGAGGTCAAGGCTGACTTGTTGTTCTTTCATGCTCAATGACTTTTAGGGGATGTCATGCGAAGGATGGAGAATTGGTGCAACTCCACATAGATTATCCTAAAAAGGAGACTACAATAAAATAAAAAGCACTAAAAATACCAGAATGTGGTGATATGAAAACCTTTTCAAAGTAAGCTCTTTAAAAGTATAGAGGAATTAAACTTGGTTTTGAAGTCTTATATTTCATACATTTGTGTGCTCATTCCAGGGAAACACATTATCTGGAGATGTTAAACTGAATATTTTTTTTAGTTTAATAAACTAATAATATACTGGCTCTTTATCTTCCCAGATGTTGAATAATTCATGTGAGTTTGTTGAATACTTAAAATATCCATAAAAATTTTGGCACCTGAGAAATTAAGCAGATTTCAAAAAAAACCCCACTTGGCAATTCATAGAAGTTGCCATGCCTTGTTTTTTAGCTCTTGGCAGTACTGACATCCACGTTTTGGCTAGTCACCCTTGACTTTATCTACTGTCAGTGAAGAGAAACAGCCTTCTGCAGAGCTCCTTAGCTGATGTGTTTTATATGTGCATTAGGATAAGATGAATTGCACCTGTAAATCCCATGAGGATAGTGATGCGAAAGACATTTTAATGAGGGTGGAAAATTTGCCCCCTTTTTATCATTTGAACTGAGGTCTGATGTTATCATGTGAGAGATTTGCAAACTCTGTCATCTACCTTTGCCATGTTGATTATGCATCTTCTAACCCAAATAAATACAAGTATCCATCTTTGATGTCCACTTACACTGAAGAGTAAAGCTTTTGCTTTTGTTCTTTATCTCAACATTGTTCTTTTACCTCACAGGAGGCTCAATACTAATAACCAGTCCTGTTCCCTATAAATTTAAGCCACAGTTATCCCTGCCGAAGTGTGTGGGAGTTCAGGTCATTCTTTGCTTCCCATGAATGAGCTGCAGGGAAGGAGAGATCTCAAGGAGCTGGAGAGTTTGAGGGACTCACATTTTGATGGTCTGAATAAGAATTACTGAGAATATTACAGTAAACAACCTATTTCCTGAGTAGGTGGCAAAAAAATTCTGTGAATAGTTGCCACTTACAAACTATTTTCCTCTCCACAAGGTTTAAAAAGAGGCATTTTTAAATAACATAGCACACCTCCTCTTCATTTGGGAAGCTGAGACACAGTGTGAGTAAGTGGTTTTGAGAAAATATTTTCCTGAATTGGTGGTGAAGCTGCAGATACTGAAAGAGAATCTACCTCCCAGTAATAAAATTGCTCTTTCTCTGGTGACTTTTGTGACCAGTAACAAAACCAGCACACATTAAGATTTCAAAAGCTGTGTGTTAAAAAAAACCCAAAACATAAAAACAAAACAACTAGCTAAACTTCTGTTATTCCTTGTAAGTAGTGAAGATTGGATGTGAATTTAAATATGTAGTTTGGGGTGTTAGACAGAGAGATGGATGTCAGGGTGGCTGTGATACTCTGAACTGTGTAGTGTTACAGGTTCATGTTTAAAGGTTGGGCTGAATGTTGCATTCTGGGGACCAACTTCGAGTTTAAGGATCTCTCTCCCACAAGTTCAGTGTGGATATGGTGGCTAGTCCATCACACCTTGCTAAAAAGTGATTTAAGAAGATTCCTCTCTGGGTTTTACTACTGGATGCCATATATCTCCTCTGTGGCAACAGAGAAGAGAATTTGTGGGTGCCCCATCCCTGGAAGTGTTCAAGGCCAGGTTGGATAGGGCTTGGAGCAAGCTGGTCTAGCAGAAAGTGTCCCTGCTTGTGGCAGCAGGGTTGGAATTGAATGATCTTCATAGTCCCTTCCAACCTAAATCATCCTGTGGTTCTATGGCAGCAGAAAACATGGCAGACAAGACATTATCCCAAGGGTCGCATCCAAACTCTAGACTATCTTGGTCTAATATGCTACATCAATGTCCAGTCATGTTGTTTAACATGTACATATACATGTAAGGAGTAAAGTCTTAAAAACAGACACACACACACGCACCAAAAAACACAAACCTTTTTGGCATTTGTACAGATAAGGCCAATTTTATTGGCAAATATTTTGCTTGGCACAGATTCAGCATGTACTAATAGCTTAATAATTTTGGCAGACACACCAATGAAAAATATTACTGAACCAGACCCAGTTATGTGTGTAAAATGTAAACAGTTGTGTCTGCTGGGGATAACTGCAGTATGTTGTCAAGCCATGACTGTGAATTGCATATGGTAGATTGGTCTAAATTTGTTTTTGACAAATGACCATCTGATGACATTGTTTTGGGGCCACACTACAGATGGAAGGACATTATCAGCAGAGTGCAATACCAGCATAGCTTTTGTTCCACCTCTCAGGCCAGCTTTCCAAAGTTTGGCAGCTCTGGTAGAAGTTTTGGGCTGGTTTTCTGCTGTTTGCTTTCAGTAGCCCCTCCACAGTGTCGTCACACTGAAGATATAATGAGTAAATTCTCAATAATTATTTCTTATTCTCCATATTAGACATCAGTGGAATAGCTGTTTAGGTTAATTCTTAATCTGGAAAAATTCCCGTGGCATTGGCAGAAGCTGAAGTTTTCACTGAAGCTTTGAAAGCACAACAAAGCCCTTTCTTACCTCTTTTATGTACCCGTTTTGCTAAGCTGGACATACATATGCCATTGAAACTGCCATTCAGCCCTCGTAAATGAAAAGCAACTCTGGAGCTGCCTAAAAATGCTTTCAGGGAGAATTTGCGTTAAGCTTGGGCTGCAATTAAAGAATGGCCATGCTGAAGGCAGGGTGGGTGGGCATTGGAAAAAGAGGGGTAAATAACAAAGCTTTTCAGGACATGTCTGTGAGGAGCCCCCTCCAGCTCAGCACCTGGTGAAGCCATCGAGCAGGCCCTCCCACCAGCTTAGATTAGACTAACAGTGCCACGCAGCAGGCTTCTGCTAAAAGCAGGCAGAGAGGGAGAAGTCTTAAAAAGAGCCTTTTCTGATGCATTCAGGTAGAAGAGTGTAAAGTAAATAATGAAGCCGAAGGGCAGCACACAAGAGCATGACTTTGCATTCCTTTCGTGCCCGCTGCCACAAAGCTCAAGGAGAGCACAGCAAATGAACTGCTGAAGGATGCCGAGTGCTCTGGTCTGGCTTTGCTGAAAGCTGACATCAGTGGGGAAAGGAACTTTGACTCATTTGGAGCATAGCCTGCCACCAATCTCTGCCCTTATCAGGCTTTTCCAGAGAGCCTATAAACATGCACACTTTAGTAAATGGCATGTTATAAATACGGGTGAGTAACGGCATTGCAGTGGAAGAGCAAATAGGATGTTATTTATCACCACCTTTCTATGATCAGCATATTCTTGTAGAAGAAGGTAGTTATTAGGAGAGGTTATTGACAGCGCTTTGTCAGGCTTCATATGAGTAAGCTTAATTTTTAAATAACAATGGCTTATTTATTCAGTCATCCTGAAAATGAAGTTCACTAAAAATTCCCCAGCTTTGGAAGTCAATTTGCTTCCTTAGTTCTAATAGCAACATTGCATAAATTGTTTTTTCAGGTATACGCTGACATAAATAGAGAAAACAATGGAGAATTATTGGTATGATTAGCTGGAAAATGTGGGTTTGGTATTGATTCAATTAGATTTTTATTCATGTACAGTTATACACATTGTGAAATACTTCTATAATAAGAAATGAAAATTAAATGTGTAATAATAATTATATGGCACAGAAAATACAGGAATGGCTCACTTTCTGTTGAGGTCAATGACTTTGAGCCAGATGATACAAGAAAAAAATACTTATGGGTTTGAAGAAGCATGGTTTAACTTTTTGAGTGTTACTGATACAGAATGAGTAATTCTGATAGTGTATGATTAAATTTCAGGAAGAGATTCATCCGGGAAAAGAGGACCAAGACCAAAATTCTTTAAACATAGGAAGTTGTTTGTTTATTGAGGACTTCGGTACAATCTTTCTCCTCCTCCATGAATTGGTGTATAATAATTTTCAGTGTGTTTTAAATAAACATCTTCATTGCCTTGATGCATTTTCCCTTCAGAACAATGTCAATGGAAAGTGAAAAGTAGTCCTACTATGGAACTTTCCTGAGGTCACACTCTCTGTTTGCTCTTGTGTCCCAAATCTTTACTACATTAGGAAAAAAATCAAGCCCAAATGATAAACGCATTGGCCAGAAATTTTCTGTTTGCCTGCTTGGGAACTGATGGGAACTCTCTCTTCATCCTCAGTGCTCAACGAGTGTGTGGAGCAAGAAACTGGGCAGCATTGTACATCTGAAAAATAGGTTTCTCAGGAATTCTTCCAAAGAGGGATGGAGAACTGTTTTGAATAGTGCACAGTCCATATGCAGAATTGAGACCCAAAGCAGGAATGTTGGAGAAGCATTCACGGTGGGATTTCAATGAGGAAGAAACACAAAGTCCGTTTGCAATCACCATCCTGTCATTTAGAGTTTTGCACAAGTTTGCATCTTCCTTGTACTTCAGTATTTACTACTTTAATTTCTTTTTCCCCAAAAGACAATTCCTGTCTATTCCATTTGTCCAAACATCTTTTTCAGTACTGACTTACTCCAAATTTAGATCTTAATTTCCATTGGCCAGACACTTTTCTTTCCTGGTACTTGCATGTTTATATGGAACTATGGGTTCATGAGGGGACATGAATAATAGATTTCTAAAGGACAAGAAAATGCTCAAAATGGAGATTAAAAACCTTGAGAGAGCTGTTTTAACATCAGAATATAAATCAGATGTATTTCAATTTAACACATACAAGGAATTTATACTCTGTTTTTGTTCTAAATTGTTGTGTACTACTAGCTGGCTAGTTGCCTTTAATCTAAAAAATAATGTTTATCTATGTATAGGGAGGCATAAAATATGCAAATTAAAAGGGGGGAAATTCAGTGGAGAAAGGTATCAGAAGTAATATGCACTACTCCTTCCTTGACATTCAGTTCATTTCTCTGGGCTACATACATGATGCAGACATCATTATAGTGCTTGTTATTTTCTGGCCTATGGTGGGAGAAAACTAAAATTGTACAAAAGTATAAATTGCATTGCTTTCCCCCTCTGCCATCACAGGAAATTCTGGTGGTTATAACCCGCTCACCTGAGCCATTTAAATGGGGAACAGTGACAAAGTCCATCAGGGATGTGCAAATATGCAAGGAGCGTCTGATTGCACTGTGACCTGATAGCACAGTGCAGACATCAATAGGCTGATCATCCGTAGGAATGATTTACAATAAGGCTGGATCCTGACCCTTTGAAGAAGCTGAAATGCTTGGCTAGGCCTCCAGCCACACTGTTACCCTGTACTTACTATACTGTTTCCTATTCCAAAAGATCTGTAAAAAAATTTTGTATGAGCTGCTCACATGTTGTTGATTGACCATCCTTTGGGGCTGAGCAGGTTTACAAATAAAGAATAAATAGTCAGATAGAGAAATTTTTACCAAACGTAGGAAAAAATATTTTTAACAGAAGAATGCTGATGGCTCTTAAAAGCTCTTTAAAGGCTCTTTAAAGGATTTAAAAAAACCCTAAAACAGACAAATGTAGTAAGACTTTAATCCCCACCTGGCCAAGAAAAAAACCGCATATCCAGGAAGCTGCATGCAACCAGGCTTGTATCAGAAAGACAGAAAGCTGACTCAGAAAATAGAGAACTGTCAATACTTTCACCCATCATACATAAATTTCAGCTCCCCAGATTATTAATTTTTTAAACTCTGACTTTAATGCCTATTTAATTACTAAATTATTCACCTGCTAGAAGTTCTTTTTCCACTCTAAACAGAATCTGGAGTCTGAGCATACCTCAAATATAAACACACAACTTCCTGATGTGTCACTTTGGGGATCTGTATCCTGCCCATTACCTGGAGATGAGGTACACTTAGAAATTTTAAGTAATTTTTTGACTTACGTACATTTAGAAATTACACTTTAGAAATATTCATACATCAGTATTTGGTGATCTGCTGTAGGATCTGAGGTATTCCCCAACATCCTTTCTGTCTCCAGATTTTATCAGGAACTATGAGGTCTTAAAGAGCAATTTTGCAGCACGGTTCCCTGCTGAACTCTGGGAATATATACTGAAAAACCTGGCAAATATATGCTGCAGTGGCACCAAAGCCTGGTTGTGCTCAGCACTGTGGAAACTTATGGTTAGATACATATGTGGCCTTGAATAATATGTTAAAATAAATGGGAAAAGATTTGGCTTTCCATGAAAGCTGTAGGCAGTAGTACCCTGGGGAGAAAAGCTCTGAGCTCCCTGGTAACATCCTATCCTTAAGCTAGCAGCCATCAACTCAGTTAACTGTCCCTCATTAACTGGATTAACTGATTGACAGGAGAGTGTGTCTTTGACAGAGCAGGCTGATGTGCCAGAAACACCAAGAGTCTCCCAGGTGCATGAAAGAATTTTCCCTGGGTGATACTAGCAGGAATGACGAAGCTCTTCTGGAAAAAAATGGCAGGTGGTCCATTGAGGAATTTTCCAAAGATACCTCCCACCCTTACTTGGGATTTACAACACTGGCCATGCCCTTAGTTTGCCCTGGTTTTTATGGTGGCCCAGTGTAGATTTTACCTCTTGTGGTTATAGGTTCTGAAGGTCTTTCCATTGTTGCGCTGTCTAGAGGAGTGATTTACGGCTTGTGCTCAGGGTGTGTGAGTGGATGTTGTGTGGGCAAGGGCTTGGCTTTGTTGCTGAATAACTCAGTGTTTGCATTAGGAGCCTTCCTGCCAAATCAGGCATCTTCAGGGTGGGTTTGCTATGTCTGATGTGGGCTACACCAATCCCTGGGGGAAAGACAGATCCATCTGGGTGTCTTAATTTAGGTAGGTCTTAGAATTTGATATAGTTGCGTGTGACTGTAGGGGCCTGAACATAAAGGCATTCCCTTCTGGTACTCAGGGAGATAATGATGACCTATGAATAGTGCTGTAGCCCTTTTTTACCCATTTCTTTCTCTATTTGCTAAAGAATAAAACAATAGAGTGTGGAGCTTCAGCTCTCTCGTGAGCTTAACCAATTACTGTTTTCCTTCAAGCTATATAAATTGTGTGCATTTAATATTTAGTTATCTCCAGACTGTTTACACTAATTTTCATTTATACAATGCATCTAGTAACAGAGGTAGAGTGCAATTCTTTCTCTATTTCTCTTTTGAGTGGAAGCCTTGAGGGAAGCCTGCAGTTTTTGATCATGCTCCACTTTGATGTAAGCAAATGTTTAAGTTATGCTCTGGCAGAATGTCTGAGATTCGTGTTCATGAATGATGCAGCATTTGTCCTCCTTCCTTAGTGGCTCTATTTATAGCCACAACTGTTTTTATTTTCCAAGCGGCCATGAGAGAGAAGGTGAGAAAGGAGCAACCACAAATCCTTTGTCTAAGCACAGCTAAGTTTATTCTCATGCTTTGATGTGTTTTATATTCCTCCATGCTGCATTTCATGCCTCTATCTATAGAATAAATTTTTTTTCCCAGCCCTGGGCTCCAGGGCCCCAAATCTCTAGTGCTCTGTGCTCCACAGGGCCATGTACTCTGCAGTGATGTAGCTGCAAAGAGCCACCAGAGGAAAACAATTTACCTGTTTCTGTGTTCACAGAATCACAGAATGGGTCAGGTTGGAAGGGACCACAGTTGGGCCATCTGGTCCAAACACTGCTCAAACAGGGCCGTCCCAGAGCACCTTGCACAGGATTGTGTCAGGATGGTTCTTCAATATCTCCAGTGAGGGAGACTCCACAACCCCTCTGGGCAGCTGGTTCTAGTGCTTGATCGCCTGCACAGTAAATAAGTTCTTCCTCATGTTCAGATGGAACTTCCTGTGCATCAGTTTCTGTCTCTTGTCTTATTTCTTGGCACCACTGAGCAGAGCCTGGCTCCATCCTCCTGACACCCTTGTTCAGATAGTGCATTAGTCAAGTCCCCTCCAAGTTATCTCATCTTGAGGCTGAACAGATCAAAGTTCCTCAGCCTTTCCTCCTAAGAGAAATGCTCCTGTCCCTTAATAATGTTCATAGCCCTCCACTGGACCTCTTCCAGGAGCTCCGTACTGAGGAGCCCAGAACTGCAGACAGCACTCCAGATGTGGCCTTACCAGGGCTGAGTGGAGGGGCAGGATCACCTCCCTCAGCCTGCTGGCGATGCTTTCCCCAAGGCATCCCAGGATACCACTGGCCTTTTTAGCAACAGGGGCACTGCTGTCTCACGGACAGCTTGTTGCCCACCAGGATCCCTGGGTTCTTCTCTGGAAGGAGCAGAGCTGCTTCCCAGCAGATCAGCCCCCATCCTGTGCTGCTCTGTGAGTTTATTCTTCCCCAGGTGCAGCACACTGGATTTGCCCTTGCTGAATTTCAGAAGTTCCTTCTCTGTCCATCTCTCCAACATGCCAAGGCCCTTCTGAAGGGCTGCACAGTGAGGGGTGTTGGCCACTCCTCACAGCTTTGTGTCACCAGTGAACTTGCTGCAGAGGCATCTGCCCCTTCATCCAAATAACTGATGTATAAGTTATACAATACTGGGCTCAGTGTTGAATTTTGAGCTCCCTTAGCGTGCTTTCCTCCGACCTGAGAACTGCTTCTAGTTCTGCAAGGGTGTAAATTCAAACCAGCCTCCGTTTATACACAGAAGAGACCAAACCACAAATTCTGATTAAATTTTTTTAGCAGCATGTGGAGGTTTTTTGTTTGCTTTTTTGCTTTCAGAGCTGCTCTTTGTTCTGTGAGGCAGCAGCCAAGGCTGTGTTTGGATCAGAATGGTTGGCTGTGTTAAGGGCTGAGATGTGATAAGGTTGTGGAGGGTGCTAGGAGTGGACAGTCATTCTCCAAGGGAGGATGTGCAGCTCTGAGCTGCTGCAGGCTAGAAGGAAGCAGGATTTCTTCCAAAGGACATGTCTTCAGTGCATTGTTTTTTCAGCATTTCATGGAAAGGGGTGGGATGGAATGGACCTTAATCACCCTGTTCCAGCCTCCATTTAATGGTAAAGCTTCCATTTACCTCACAGTGGAAATGAAAACTATGTATGCCTGGCAGAAACCCGAAAATACAGTAGGATACTGGTAGGGAATTAGTGCAAATGCACCTGAGTCTTTTGTCAAATTAAATCCTTGCTTTTCCATAAGTTTCTGTGATCCAAGGCTATTATAAATGTCAATACTGATAGTATATTGAACCCTAGGAGTATGGCATCTGACCAGGAGGTACGTTTAGAAGGGGTGATAAATAATGACAGGAAGGGTTGTGCTGAGTTCACACTCAACAGTCAGTTTCCCTAATCAAGGCAGAAGATGGAAGTGGATACATCTACAACATGACTTTTGCTTTAGGTTGAGAACAGAAAAAAGTAGACTTGGAACATAGATGGCGCTTTTAGGGACACAATAGCAAGATCCAAGAAAATTTGACAATCAGAGGCATAATTAAAAACAAATGACTCAGAAATGCAAGTTAGAGAAGAGCTCAACAATTAATTTATTTGTAACAGAACAAAAGCTTAGCAAATGCTATAGAGTTTTCTTTGATCAGATTTTAGAATCATAGAATTCTAGCATGTAGAATTCTAGTTTGGATTGGAAGGGACCATAAAGACCATCTAGTTCCAACCTTACTATCAAGGGCAAAGACACCTTCCAGTAGACCAGGTTGCTCAAAGCCCCATCCAGCCTGGCTTTGAACACTTCCAGGATGCTGTCCTTTTCTCCTGCTTGATTCCATGAGGGATCAGATCTGTGCCTGGAGTTTGGAAGTGGGTTTGTTTGCCAGCTGCTTTGTATATCACCATTTTCCCTGCTTTTTGCTTTGGGATTCTGAGTTTCACTAAGGCCAGTGCTCAGATCAGACTGTGTGGATAAGGAAACAGTAACTCAGATGGACACAGCCTCAGTGTCTTGCAAAGCTTGATGTTTCATGGCCAGAACCCTCAGGGGAGATCCAGCTGCTAAAAAGATATTTTCCAGTCTCCCATTTTGGAAGTCCCAGGCTCATTGCATCCTAACTCTTCCCTGTATTGGTTGTGTTTTAGTACTCTGCATGGTAGCTTGACATTTGAAGTCTCACACTCACGGTATTTCCAAGTAGAAACTTACTGTCTGATTTACTGTTTCCTAAGTTTTTAAAAGTTGCCCTTCACCAGGTTGGGTGGAAGTGTCAATTTTCTGGAGGGCAGGAAGTCTCTGCAGGGGATCTGGAGAGGCTGATGGGTCTGATGGGTCGAGACCAGTGATAAGAGATTTAAAAAGACCATGTTCCAGGTCCTGCACTTGGATCACAATAACCCCTAGGTAGCACCACAGGCTTGGGGTGGAGTGGTTGGAAAATGGCTCAGAGGAAAAGAACCTGGGGGTGCTGGTCACACTGTCATGTGCCCAGGTGGACAAGAAGGTCAATGGCATCCAGGCCTGTATCAGGAGTAGTGTGTCCAGCAGGACCAGGGAAGAGATTGTGCCCCTGTAATCGACACTGGTGAGGCCACACCTCAAGTTCTATGTCCAGTTCTGGGCCCCTCAGTTCAGCAAGGACATTGAGGTGCTGAAGCATGTCTAGAGAAGGGTAACAGAGCTGGTGAAGGGTCTGGAGCACAAGTCCTGTGACAAGAGGGTGAGGGACTTGGGGTTGTTCAGCCTGGAGAAAAGGAGGCTCAGCGATGGCCTCTTTGCTCTCTAAAACCACCTGAAAGGAAGTTGCTGCCAGGTGGGGGTTGGTCTCTTCTCCCAGGCAGCTGTGGTTGGGACAAGAGGACATAGTGTTAAGCTGTGCCAGGAGAGGTTTAGGGTGGACATCAGGAGGAATTTCTTCACAGAAGGGGTAATTAGACATTGGAATGGGCTTCCAAGGGAGTTGGTGGAGTCATCATCCCAGAAGATGTTGGAGGAAAGACTGGACGTGTTACTTCGTGCCATAGTCTATTGACATGGTGGTGGTCAGTCATAGGGACTCAATGATTTCAGAGATCTTTTCCAACCTAATTGATTCTGTGATTCATTAAAATGGAACCTCTGTTACCACTTTTTGAGACTAATTCTTGAGTCTAATCCCTCTGGATTGCTTCCCTACTTTTTTTTAATTATTATTTTTAAAGAATTTTAGCTTTTTTCCTATGCTATTTTTCAAACTTGAAAAGGTTCTTGTCCACTTCATTATTGCTAGTTGGACTTAGTTTAAAAAGACTATTCCTGTGCCAGGAAGCAGAAGTTATAATGTCATTTATATAACATGCACTATTAAATATTGGCAAACGCAACTTTTTAATGTTACCTATTTACTGTTGACTTGCCCAAGGTCAAACATCAGGGCAGTGCCAGTGCAATTGGTCACTTACCTGGATGTCCCTGTCTCTGAAACCCTTTCCCAAAGCTCTGGCTGGACAAGCTAAGTCAGATTTAGAAAAAGAATACATAAAAGCACACAGTGAATGTAGGATCAGGGCCTTTTTTAGAAACAGCTGATGACAGACAAATACTGTAAGGAAAGAATTGAGCCAGGGTTTAAGAAGGACGCAGAGGCATATCTTAGGTTTCAAAAGGGAGTTGTTGATTTTAGTGAATTGCTTCTTTACTTAGAGAAATACCCAAAGAACTTAGGAGACTTGCTATTTAAGATGCTGTACAGTGAGCAATCCCAATGGACAGCACAAAGATCAGATCCTTGTTTCCCATTCCTTCTTCTTTTCTCTTCCCAAAGGCAGTACTGATGAATGCTGATCAAGAAATAATAGAGAGCAGAAGCCAAAAGGCACAGGTTTCCCAGCAAGCCTTTGAGTTTTGACCACCTCTGAGATTTGTCTTGCCACGTTGCAGATCTGTGAGAGTCAACAGCTGTGTTTTCCCTTCTCTCGCCCTTGTAAAAAAAATAAAATACAATAAGAAAAATGAGCAAAGGGAAGAAACCATGTGGAGAGAGAAAAGGAGAACATTACATGAGCACTAGAGACATCAAGGCTGTGTGCATCTGTGAAACACAGTTCTCTATGCCTCGTGATTGTAGCTGCAGCATCATGAGTGTACTCAACAGGGTTCTACTTGAGTTTCAGTTAATATAATTTTAGAAGCACTTTAAAGTGCTGAAACCCATTGGAAATAATTCTGAAGTAACCCAGTGGACTGATTTTTCTTCCACCAGCTTCCACTTAAAAAATAATATACATAAACATCCTATAATAGGAGTCTAGATTCTGTTTCCATTTACATGTGTGGAATGAATGCCACATGATTCCATCACTAAATAACATTAAAATATTCAAGAATGTCACTCAAAGAACTAAATAGCAAAAGAAGTTTATTGTTTTTGGTTTTTTCTCATACATATTTGTATTTTTTAACTTAGTATTTCATTGAAGTAAAATGAAATGATGAAAGCAACATGAGCACCAGATGAAATTATTTATGTTCACAACCTTCCCAAAGAAGCAAAATTTAGCTGCATAAACACAGGTCAAATGCAAAGGGGAATGAGGGTGCTCAATGTACTTTATTTTCCAGATAGACTCCTAAGAAATAATGTCTTGGCAATAATACCTGATGGTAATAAAATATAGAAGTGTGATGATACTTTGTTAATGCTTTGAAGTAGGCACAGGGAGTTAGAGTTTATTATTGTATCAAATTTTGCAAGACTCATGTAACATGCTTATTTTTCATTTACTTCACATCAACTGAATGTATTGCCACTCTCTACAGTTTAATCAACTGCTAAGGATCACACCATCATGCTAGAAATAAATGAAGGTGGACTGATGAAATAGTCAAGGAATATGTCCAAACACTCAGCTGGTGATTTCTTTTTTTACTGTTTTTCTTTCTATATTGTTGAAAGAGCAGTGATATACTATTGAACTTTCACTATAAAATATTTTCAATTTTTTTTTGCCACTTTATCTCTCCTGTGTTCATTTATTTATGTAAAACTAAGTAAAAATCTATCAAATGGGAATCATGGGCAATGGCTTTGCATTTGCATTTGCTGTCACCAGCTACATGGCTTTGGTCTTCTCCTTATCCTTCTTCTCCTGGATAGCTCCCACCCAGCCCTTTCCAATGACCAGAGACATCTCAAATACGCAATGAAACTAGTTTGATAATGAAACAAAATTGACATTTTCTTGCTCTTTTTTATCAGTTTAAAGGGAAAACTGTCTTATATCCTTCAAACGCTCTCCAGGCCTTCTCAGTAGCATGCTAGTGAGCTTGTCAAGGGGTGTCTTATTGTTCCCACAGATCAGCTCAATTTTGTATGCACAGCATGCTTTGCATATGCAAACTCCATCTATAGCATCATTTCTTTACTGGAAAGGGTTGTGAACCTACTAACTTATGTGTGTCTAAGGAATTGCTTTCAATTCATATGGAGGAGGTATATGCATCTCATGCTGAACTGGGCTTGCCTATGACCGTCCCCAGTCTATCATGAGGCTTTCATGCAGTTGCAGAGCCACTTTGGACATTGGATTCTACAGAGATGTGCTCCAGCCCTCTGATCATCTTTGTGGCCCAAAGTTGTATAAGACCTGGGTTTATTTTAAAGAAAGCACTTGCAGCTGTGCACCACTGAAATTGCACGTGAGGATGGTGTCCACAGACTACCAGCTGAAGAATAAAACTACCTTAATTTTTCCTGACCAAAGATTGGAAAAAAAAAATTACTAACGAAGAGTAAATGTCTTCTCTTGCTAGGCTGGGAATAGTGTTACAAGACATTTACACTCCCATAAATGAGATCGAATTTGGCCCCTCTTAATTAATCCTGGGTCATAGTGAGACTTCACAATTCTTTACTCTGGAAAGCTTGAAATAACTTCAAAGAATATCTTTTAATTGACAAGTGTATTCACTGCCAGAGACAGGTATAACAAGAAAAGGGGATTAACACCCAGCTGCGCTCTAGAGGAAATTTAAGTCGCAGATGTACTGTACATCAGATAAAGTCTGCATTATTGCTCACAAGTGTGGTATCTCACTGTCTCCACTAATGCTAAGCAGTTCACATCTGTCAATTAAATGCCTCTCCATTCTGGTGTCCTCACTTGTAGTGGTAGGTCTGTTCACCCTGACTCGCTGTTACTATTGAATTAGTGCAGAGTTGCACATCTTCAGAGTCAGCAGAGTATTTGCTTCCTCCCTGAGGGTACTACAAAGCTGGAATAAGCTAACAGTTTCCAGATGTCCAATGTGTGTGCCTTACAAAAGCAAGAACACTGAGCTATTTTGAAGCTTAGTGATGTTACTTGGTGGCCCTGAATCTCCTCTCCATCAAAGCTGAGATGAGAATCATCTCCTCCCCTCAGCTGAGCTATCAAGCCTACCGCCCTCCTGGGCTGCCTTCCAACAGCTGTTGTCCTAAGTTAAGGATTACTAAGGGCCCATTACAAACTGATGGGAATTACCACTGAGTGAGAAATCTAGACCACACTCTACCCAAGTAACAAGCAGATGTTTGGGTCAGGGAGAGACTTATACAGAAGTTTGGCAGTTTCAGAGGTTTTCCGTACAAAGGGTTGATCTCTCCGTGCTGAGGTTATGAATTCAGACTTGCTTTGACTCAGTGAAACTTTCTGGTTGTCTGGAGGGTATCTCAGCATTGTGATATGGGTGTGGATCTCCACTAATTGGAAACAACTTGTTTTCTCTTTCCATTAAAATTCTGGGTGCTACCAAAGTGGTTAGGAGCTTCATCCATATCTCTTGGGTTTGGGCTACTGAGAAACAGAGACAGGTTTTTGCATTGGTACAGATTTATCTAGCCCCACTGTGAAGGATACAGTATAGTGAACTTAAAAAGTGGAAGAGAATGTACCAGGCTATTTCAGACCCAATCCAACATAAGACTGCTCATTTTTATACAACATTTTATTTCTATAGTGCTTTTGGGAGTCACAGATTCACAGAATGGATTAGGCTGGGAGGGAGCGCTGAGTGGGTCCAACCTCCCTGCTCCAGCATGGTCATCCTAAAGCACATGGCACAGGATTGCATTGGATGGTTCTTGAACATCTCCAGTGAAGGAGACTCCACAATCTCTCTGCCAGCTTGTTCCAGTGTGTGGTCACCCACACAGTAAAGTTCTTTCTCATGCTTAGGTCACTTCAGGTTCAGATGTTTAATTTTTTAATAATCATCATCATCATTGTCATCATCATTATTGTTATTATTAATATTATTTTTATTTTTTATTTTATTCTACTTACCTAAGGGATCTGATCATTAGGAAAATATTTCTTTGTCTTAATCAGAAATTTCCTTTTTCTTAATCAAATTTTCATCTGAATTAAATAGTAGCAGTGATATCCATTTTATTTTTTTTTCTTGAGATCCTTCAGATTCCTCTGGACTTTTATAACCACTTTGTTTTTTACTGCTTGCCAATCTGCATACATTTATTGCCGATGTTTAATGCACCAGTTATTCTTTCTTACTCTCTTTAAGCTTTACTTAAGTATATCCACATGGATGTACTTTTGCTAACCACCTAGTGATATGTGAAACACTTCACACCTGCTCCTAGCAGTTGTGTAGAGAAAGACAAACACTTCACTGCTGTAGAAGGTAGCAAACTGTAAAGTTAGTGATGACACCAATCTATGAATTAAGTAAAGGGGTTACTCTGTCTTCCCTGTCTGTCTTCCTAGGAACACTTTAAATCAAATGTAGAGAAAAACATCACCACTCCTGTGATTGTTCATGTTCTGTAGTTTGACTGTGATGTGGAAATAAACCACATCACAATTTATTTTTAAAATGTTGGGGAGTAGCAAAGCAGCTGAGACATCTTCTGAGATCAGCTGAGCCTTGATATTCTCTCCCCTTTAGCCTCAAGGGACTGTAAAGGATCTTAAAGATCATCTAGTTCCAACTCCCCTGCCCAGGGATGGTGCCACAACTTCATACCCATCCACAAGCAATAGCACTATACTTACAGAGGCGTGATTGTCCTTGGGAGAGAGAGAAAGATGTGGAATAATTCATGAAGGAAAAATAATGTCCTTAGCCTATGCTCTGCACTGTGGAGCACATATACAGAAATGAATAATCCTTGTTTCTGGTCTGCTGATAAAATTACCTCCTGTTTTACATGTATGGAAGGTAAAAGCAGAATTTCAGACAGTCCTTTGCAGGTATTGAGCTATAGAGATGTAATGAAACCATTTAAATTGTATTAGTAATAGAGTCTGGATTTACATGCCCTGCACTGGGATCATTGGGACTCAACTGAGCTGGATTAGGTCCAACATTTGTTTATTTGGGACAAGGCAACAGACTTTTCTGGATGGGTTAAGCCATCTTCCCCTTACCTTGGAGCTTCTAATGCACCATGACAAACTCTGAGAGTCTCCTTCACCTTTTTCTTGTATTCCCATAACAAATTACAGAATATGTGCACCCTCCTCCTGACCTTAAACTAACAGATAAAAACTAGGTTTTGCTGCTGCTGTTACTGTTTTGAGGCAGTGAGAAAGTATCTCATATTTCTGGTATAATTAAGAAAATAGAAATACTACATGAGTACCCCACTGTCACTCTGACAATGAATTTCAGTGGCTCAGGTCATAATTAAGGGAAGTTTGAGGAACATCCCATTGAAGCAGACATTGCTGATTATCTTCAGTGCACGGTCTTTTCCAGGCTTTTCTTCAAGGTACCATTTTTTATGTCCAGCAATGACTCATAGGGAAGTGACACAAACAGCATGGGCTATGTGGACCTTCTACTCCACACCAATCCCCCTCTCTGTTTCATGGCCAGCATCCCCAGCCAAGCGTGACAGAATACATCTGACCCATTTATCAGCCAGCTCACAAGTGGTTATCAGAGCCTGCCAGCCTCAAGCTGCCAGAGCCTTTAAGAAACAAATGTTCCAGGTACATAGCTCACAGTTCTGCTGTGTGTTTCTTCCAACACGTCAGTCTCTTCCTAATTTGGGCAGCTTTTATTGCCTCTTACAGCTCCTACCTCAAATTTTTCTCCTATTTACATTTCAGATCCTGAAGCACACTATACATGTTCACATCCTGTTTGTTTCTTTCAAAGTAATCTAAGCTGGTTCTCTTGATTTGGGGAGGAAAACTCCATGATGTCTATAAGGAGACTGCAGCTATTGAAACTTTCTTCCTAACTTCCCTGGTTAGTATCTCCAGTTATATTCCTAACTTCCCCTGGTTAGTGTCATCTTCTCTCTCTCTGTGCCTGCCAAATGAACAGTCTCCACCATCCTCTTCCCAGACGATATGAAAGTGTTTCTCGCTTAGACATGAGCCCTGTAGGCGGGACCTCCAGACATTGTCCTGAGACCAATAATGTCCAACCCAGGAGAGCCATGAAACAGGACCACACTTAAAAAATCCCCACAGCCTAATCACCATGTGCAGGTGCCTCTCTGAGACAAGGTTTGTCTTTCCAGCTGATCTGATCTGAAATAGCAACAGTTACTTCACTCTGTGAATCAGTCTGCTTCTGACTGCAGAAAGTTGCCCAGTCCTCTGCCATCAAACTGGTGTCTTTCTAGAGAAGTAAAACATGTGTCTGACAGCTTCTGTCTTGAGTCTATGTATTAAATGAGACCTGAACAGCAAGACAAATAAAAAGAAATGTCTACAGTCCAGCTCTGTTTTATTTAAAAGACTGTTAAAGAAAATGGCTTACTAGATGAATTTAGAAGGAGCACGTGAAGTCACCACTGAAATATCCACTCCTGAGTTCACTGAAGCATCTGCATATTTGAATGCACTTAACTAGGAAGGAAAAAAGCCAAGACAAAGCAAGAGAGGAAAAAAAAAAATTTAGTTGTTAAGCCTGCAAGTTTGGGATGAAAACATGGTCTCCAGTGAATAATGCTTACTCTGCAATGACAGAAAAGGGTAAACATCTCAAAGTTGAAACAGCTTAACTGCAAGATTTGGGCTAAGTCTGAACTGGGAAACAGAAGATCTCTGTTCAGTCCCTGGTTCTGCTGGCAGCTGAGGCCTCCAGTGTTTCACTGCATGGGTATGTCTTTCTGTTTTCTTCCTCCATACCTCTGCTTCTCCAGCTGCAACTGGAGTTCTACTTTACAACACACCATCTGTGGTAATTTCATAGACTTTTTAATGAGTAAGATCATTTTATTCATCCCAGGGACAGCTCAACAAGTAAACCTCTATCACTAATGAGTGCTAAGTCCTTTAATTATTCTACCTTCCTGTTCACCTTGGTGTGATAGCCACATCTGAGAACCACAAAATTATTGAAAACAAATGGAAATCAGTAGAAAGGGTCAACTAGAAAACAAGCCAGTCCTTTTTATCGTGATGGATAGGCAGGAGTGTGGGTCATTGCTAGGAATAGTATCACTTAGCTGCCTGTGCTTCAGCCAGGGCCAGGGCATTTGACCTGCCTTGGCCACACTTTCTATCATCTTGTGAGTCATAATAAATCCACGTGATGGATGGCACTTTGCAGATGTCAAGAAAAGTCACAGCCCTGGCCTTCAGGGAGACTCCACCTCTATGTCAACCATCCTGAAGATAAACAGCAACATAAATGTTGCTACGGTAGGTAGCCTTGGTCTGGTTAGGACTCTGATAAGTGTTCTTTCACAGAAAAATGTACTAAGAGCCCAGGCTTTGATTCATTTGTTGGTATGCCACTCCAGTACTAGCTCACTCAGTTTTCATTGAAGAAATCATCAAAGCATAGAATGGTTTAGTTTGGAAGGGATCTTTTAAAGGCCATTTGATCCAACCCCACTACCAAGATCAGAGACATCTTAAACTTGATCAGGTTGGTCAGAGCCCCATCCAGCCTGTCAAATGTTTTCAGGGATGGGGAATTTGCCACCTCTCTGGGCAGCCTGTGCCAGTGTCTCACCACCCTCATTTTAAAAGACATCTTACATGTATCTAGTCTGAATTGACCCTCTTTTAGTGTAAAACCACGACCCTTTTTCCTAGCTCAGCAAAACCTGCTAAAGTGTTTGTCCCTCGTGTAATGTGTAATTCGTAGGTAGTTTAAGATAATGTTGGGAATTCAGCTTGGAGGCAGGCTTTCAGAATCAGGCCACCAAGGTGCTTTAAACAGTCATGGCTCTGCATTTCTGTCTGTGGTTCTAAGAGAAAGCTTCTGTTTACGTGTTTGATTTTTCTTTTTTTTCTTCTTGGAAGACTCATGTCTGATCAGTGTTGGCAAAAAGGCCAGTTTTCCAAATATGGTAGGATTAAAGTGGTCTGTCTCCTGCTGAATTCCACATGCTCATGGGCTTCAAAATCAATTGTTCATAATGTACCTTATTAAGGTGAACACTTGAAGGGAGAGAGGGGAGAAGGGAGAGAGAGAAAGAGAAGACATCTGTTTCAGAGCAAAATGAAATCATAGCTGCAGGCAGGTATGGGAGAGATCAAGGGATGCTTTTAAAATATTAACAAAATTGCAAAACAATCCCTAGGGGTGCTGTAGGAATATTTGATTTGACGACAATACAGTTACAATTCTTTCTTTGCTAAGAGCTGGGAGAGAGACCATTCACGTCCAGTAATCCCCCTGAAAATGGCATCTTTCTTTCTTAAACACACCTTCATTATTGTTCACATTGTTTGGTGATTTGCAGAGCTTCATGTAATAGCTCAAAATCAGAGATTGGAGTCAGGAGGGCAAGCTGGTAGCATTTCCTCTCTGGCTGAAGTTGCCTTTACTCCCAGACAACCTGTTCTAAATGATATCTTCTTCATCAGTCTGTTTCTAATGAAAGATTAGTTTCATTTAATTTGTTTGTTGTTTTTTTTTTCTCTTAAATTAAAAAAAAAGAGGAAGAAGGAAAATTAAATTGAATGCTGAGAAAAGTTACACTGCTCAACAGTCGTGGGAGGAAGGGGAAAGAGCAGGGTTTCCCTTAAAAAAACAAACCCAAGGTCTCAATTACTGTTACATTTGAGCCTGCCAGCTGTGAGACTACCAACACACAGCTCTTTCAAGCTCTGGAATGCACGTAAGGCAATGCTAGACTGCGTTTAAGAACAGGATATCACACTTACTTCAGGGCCTGCATAATTAACTCATAATCATAAGAAGAACAACATTTTCTTTTACAAAAGGATCTGAAAACTACTGTAAATATGGAGGTACCCATTTCCTTATAGTTTGGCAAGATGCAGTATTGGCTCTGCTTACGCTAGTAAATGAAACAATACCAAGGGGTTAATGTTTATATTGTTGAATAGCATCTAAACAGCAATTAACAGAGATTCCTAGCAAGGTTTTGACCTGGGCATACAATTTCTGAGCACCACTAAGGCATCAGCAAAGGCCAGGGGCCAGTCCCAAAAGGCGGACTACATCACCCTGTTTTGGATCCTAGGAGGGTTTTTTTATATACATCAAGGCTTCTTCATGCCAGTTGACCTCAGTTCCAGGGAATAGTCCCAGACAGTTATCTACTGTAATAAAATATTTAATTTACTAGTGTAGATATCTCATTTGTCTTGGATTTCACTTGAGTTGAGTTCCCAGATTAGATTGGTGAAAAATGAAAATGTCGTTGAGGACCAATACATTATTAGCATTCCGGTTTAGCAATAAATTTAACCATCAAAGCCATTTACAGCTTTTGTTGCTGTCTGCTTGTTTGTTTGCTTGAGGGTTTTGGGGGCGGGAGCGGGGGGTATGTTCAGATTTGTTTCTTAACTTAAAAATTACTGAGACCATTTCTTATGTCTTAGTGAAATGGTTTAATTTCAGCCTTAGCCTGTATAAGACCCTGGGCCAACTGGAAATCTGCTATAGTTCTTATACTGCTATATAATAAACACAGGGCAGAAAAAAGGAGGGAGGTGTCAGCTAAGGAAGGGACACAAGAGGCCTCTTAATAATATTGACATAATTAATGCACTGCCTAAGCATTTTCCCTGGAGTGTTTCTCTTTTTGCAGTCCCATGGGAGAAAGTGTTGGGCTCAAGGTAGGGATCTGAGCCACTGTCTCTGCCGCTTTCCCACCACATTTACTTTTTTTTCAAAATTCTAGAGTCAGATACATGATCTACACCTTCCCTCCTGCTTCCCCCATGGAACAGCTGCCCTCTCTGACACAGATAAGCTAATTTGAGCTGAAAAGCATGAAGTAAGAAAGCCACAGGCATGTTTGCCTTAGGCCAGGATCTTGACAGTGTCTGTCTGTGATCCTATCGCCCCTTCCCTGTACATTTATGCTGAGCCCTCATGTTGAGAGCAGCTCTGCACAGCAGCATAAAATCAGGAGCTTAAAATATGCTCAAGCCCAGCTGCTCTCCTGCCCTTGTCACAGCAGAGACAGTGGAATGGAAGGTGGAAGGGGGCTCATGCTTCTATCCTTGTGCCAACCCAGTTTATGCAAAGTTAATAAATAGGTATATAATGCTGGACTTTACACTAATGAGGCTCCAGATTAGGCACATATATTTATTGCTGCTGCCCTTATAAGACCATTAACCTCTGAAAAAAAGGCTGATGTGCAAAACCAGTCTGGAAGGGAAATACTCCATGTCACCACAAGTACAGCCACATCACCTCTTGTCACGCCCCTCGGCTGTGTTTTTGGTATTGATCACATCATGTGCTTTCAGAGCTGCAGCTACCTGCTCCTCAGCAGGCCACGATGACCACTTGGTGCAACTTCTTGCTCTTGATTTACCATCTGAGAAAGTGCCAAAGAAAGCACTGACTGATATTATAGTTGGCTGCACATCATAGCCCCTAGACCACATGTTCCTAATATGAATGGTGCCTTCCACTGTCACTTCTGCATGTGACTTTGGCATGTTCCTTCCCAGCTCTTCTTCAGAGGCAACTGCTTAAGAAACAATCCTCTCCAGATCTAGGCTGTGGGACCTCTGCTTGTTTCCATTAAGCATATAATTACACAGAACACATTGATTGACTCTCTAGCTCTGGTCCAAGCCGACGCGCAGGCAATAAGCAATGCCAGGGTAGGAGGTAAAACACATGTGAATAAGAATTCCACAATTCCACTTGCAGTTCCTTGCTTTGATGCTGTACTCATCCCAGCTTACACACATCCTTTGCTGAATTACAATTTGTAGCCTAACAGAAGCTCAGTTTAGCTGAGAAAGTTCAGCTGTGGGCTTCTCCTCCACATTCCACGAGTAGCTGAGGCATGAGGGAGGCAAAAAGGCACTTAAGATCCTCCAGTCTGGCAAAAATCTTCACACCCTCTGTCCAGATGTTGCAACCTCTGGGTATGCAGAGCAGAGAGGAGTTATGTTGTGATCTTGAATAGGACAGCAGGATGATGCAGATGTGGGACCTGCCTTTACCTTATGTAATGCATTACTCTCCTTTATAAATCCTTCCTTAGGCTGTAGCTTTGGTCAGCAGCAGATTTTGACTTCCCTGTACCCAGTCCCACCATGCAGCAGCGGGAACCAGATTGGATCCTTGGATTCCTGGTCTGAAAAAAACCCCTACTTTTGATTTATTTTCATTTCTGCAAGCATTTTATGCCAGATGAGAGTCACACAGATGCTAGTAGTATTTCAAGGAAGGAGGCGTGCGTGGATAAAAATGACCAGCCAGGGTGACATAGGGAAGAAGTCTTTGCTTTAATTTTATTGTCTGTGCAAACATTCCTCTGCCTTGGAAGACTCTGAGGTGCACAAGCCTTATGGTGTCCAGGACTCCAAAGCAGTTACAGGAAAAGAAACTAAAATCCAGTTTCCCATTACAGGGAAAAGGGGAAAAGCATGTTTGAGAGAGGAAGGTCACAGAGATGGGAGGAAAAAAATTCTCTTAATTAGATTTATCCCCTGACTAGAGCTCAACCAACTGACCTTCACATTTGGCTTTTTGTAAGATTGTCATCCTCATCATTTTCCAGTGGAAGGTGTCCCTGCCCATGGCAGGGCAGCTAGAACTAGATAATCCTAAGGTCCCTTCCAGCCCAAACCATTCTATGAGTCTATCATATCTAAGTGTCTTAACATTGTCCCTTCACAGAGAAAGTATTTGAATGTTCTTCAGTTTATGTCACAGCCCCATGCCCCCAGCACATTTGAGACAGAGCAGCTGAAGATATTGAGCCTACCCTCAGGTGGGGGAAGAAGCCAAGGAGCATGAATCATCCTCTATATTTCCCTAAGAGCAAACCAGATTTTAAAAAGAATCACATATTTCACCTCCTTTCACTTTTAATTACTGTCTGCCGGGTGCAACTCCCAGCAGCAGGACCTTGTGTCCATGCCAGCGTAGAGGGGCAAGGGTCACATTCACAAAGCCAGATGCTCTAAAAAAGCTGCCACTGTTATCCGCTGGACTGCAATATTTCCATCTGCACTAATGGCCACTGAGTGAGCCTCAAAGAGCCTGGTGTGTGTTCCCCACCTTTAGCTTCATTGTGGGTGTTTGCCTCCAGCCTGCTGTGCCTGTCAAGGATGGGGAGAGGCATTTTCTCTTTCATTTCCATTCCCATTAATACAGTTGTATTTTGTGAGGTGTTTGTTTACATGAGCCTTCTCGGTTCTCTTCTCTCAGGGGAGCCATTAATTTATCTGCTTTGCTTTTCATCAACAGGAGTTGACAGAGGGAGTTGGAGTATGGGTGAACTGCTGTTTAGAGCAAGTGGCAGGTGCTGGCATCACTCAAGCTAAATGAAAATATAAATATCTCTCTACCTACCCAAGAAATCAGCTTAAAAACCTTAGTGTTTAGGTTCAACCTGTTTGTAAGCCTAATGACCCAAATTGACACTAAACGTGTTTATTGACAGCTTGAAGGCTGGACTGCTCCAGACCCCAGCTATATATAATTACAGGAAGAAAATTTTTTAAAATGCTTTAATCATAAAAGGCACTATGCTTATTATGTCAAAAAAAGGAGCCTAATTTTGGAGAAAAACCTGCTCCATCAAACCCAGGCCCCTCAAGGGTCCATGGGGGCAAATCAGCAGCTCCCAAGGTCACAGGTTACATCTGAGAAAATTGCCAATGTGCTCTCTTAAATGTTTCTTCATAGTTTCATTTTGGCTCACCCTGAGAAGGAGATTTTCAAAAGACTCCAATTTCTTAATTTCATTCCTTTTTGTTCTCAGCACTAACACTTTTGGAGACTGAAATATGATGCAGTGCAGCCATACCATAAAAGTGAACATTAAAACGTTTTGTAGAGACCTGAGCTTATAAAGCCCCATTTTAGTCCCTGAGTGAAATGAATGGAAAATACTTCCAAGTAATTTAAAGGACTTTGGATCAGATGCACAGTTCACAAAAGCCATGATGGAGTAAAATTCCAGTGCCAGTCAGGAGACGACACAACAGATTCAGTCCTCATTGGCAGAAATATAGGGAGAAAACTAGTGATTTGTGGAATATCTTAAGGTATAGCTTATACACAACACGATTTCAAAAGCAAAAAGTAGAAAGAAAGATCTATTACACAGGATACCAACAACTGCTACTGAAATACAAGGAAAGAAAAAAAAAATGGAGAAAAAAGAAAGAAAACAAGGAAGTGAAGGGAGGAAAAAGATGCTTGTTGCATTTAACTGGTTTGCTTGCATCCGTTTTCAACTCTTCTTGAAAACAGTGTGATAAAGATACGGCAGAAAGAATAAAGTCTCAATGGAAATTGCAATTAAGGGCAGAGAAACTTTGTAAGCAAAGCGGAGGAATAGATGAGCTGCGGATGTGGATCAAGGGGTTTCAGCAAGGCAGTTTCCATAAAGCAGCAGCAGCTCTCTTGTCAAGGAGGGGAGGAGTACTATCTCTCAGATCCACAAAATGTACACCTGCCAATGGATGGTAGAGGCTAGTGCTGGAAGAGGTGTAATAGAATGGTTATTAGAAACCCCAGTTCTATTGCTTGAAAACTGGTTAGAAATATAGATTCTTAGGTCAGGCAAGTTATTGCATGCATGACCTGAAGTGGAAACAGCTCCATCTGCCAACATAGATGATAGAAAAGAGTATCCCAGTCTGTTTTCCTTCCCACCCCAGTGTATTTCCTCTTGCCTGAGCCTTGCATCTAATTGTGAAACACCCCTATAAAACCAGATTGATATTAATCTCGCTCGATTAAAGTTGGGGTAGGCTACAAAAATAAAAAGGTAAGGATTTGGCAGATAAAGGCTCTTTTTCTTCTAATTTCCAGACAATTTCCCTGATCTGCTTATGGTGTGGTTTTATGAACAGCTGCATCAGTATCCCCAGGGAGGCAGGAAGCAGCAGGGTGGCTGAGCCCTAGCAGGAGGGAACATCTCAAGCAGAGTTTGTCATCAGAAACATTGAAAAAGGGAACCATTCTTCTACTGAGGTTGACATTTTCAAACCCAGGAGCCTGCACTTTGGTGAAAACAAACTTATGTTTAAAGGATTCTTGGCAATTGGATTTCCTGCAGATTTCAGCATCCAACAGATGCAAGCATTGATCCAGCTTCACTTGGGCAATGATATGTACAATGAGACATTTGGCTTCAGGAGTGTATGACTGAGGATGTTGCTGTCTCCTCTGTCTCCATCTGTACTGCTTCCTTTACAGACATAAGTGCTAATAACTTAACATTTGTATGCAGCCTTGAAAACTGTGATCTTAAATATAGGGTTTTTATTAGCTCATATCCTGGCAAAATATTTCTTTCATACAAATTACTTTTTGTAATTGAATTATCCCTTGTGATTTTTAAAACTTTGGAAGTGGTTGGATCTCTGCTGTTTATCATTCTTCTCTGTTGCCAAGGTAGGAAGGAAACTGGTAGAAAATTTATTGCAAAAAAAGTAGATAAGCATTTTACTTTAGTGGTCTTTTATGTCCATGATTCCAACAAGCCTAATAATCTTTGCAAATCATTAACATGTTATATCTCAGAATCCATCCTGAAACTGTATGATCTCACCACATAAGTTTCTTGTTAGACTCCTAGACTCTCTCGAACATCTTCTTAATAGTGATATGTCTCATAAATTATTTATTGAATTGACATGCTTAAAAGCATCAAAAAAGACCTTTTACTTGCTGTGAAACAGCTGGAGAATGGTTATATCTGTTTCTCATAAAATGGGCCCAAAAGGTTAAATGCCTTGTCCAGAATCACACAATAAATTAGTGGTACAGCAGGGCATAAGAGGAACTGGTGCTGTTTCCCAGAGTCTTGCTCCTCAGCAGTCGACATAACTATCTCTTCATCTCAGGAACTGTTGCATGGCCCAAAATGAAGATGGTTTGCTTGCTACTGAAACCCGTGGTCTCCTTTTCTATTCTTTGGACACTGGTGGAGCTGGCAAGTTTGTTGCTTTGGGTGGGCTTTGTTGCTTTTTCTTTAATAATTTCCTAGAATACAGGCTTTCCGGAGATAGACAGTCACCTATTACTTCGCATGAAACACTCAGGATTCAGAGACAGCCACTGAATAAGACTCCATGTGTTTTCCCAAATGTGATCTGATAAGTCTCAGCCAAATGATGGAGCCTGTTACTGAGTTTTGCTTTATTGTCTTTTACTTCCTAAGGCATATAAAAGATTGTGTTTGTTGCATTTATTTGAAACAAATAATAATAATAGTAATTAACATTTATATAGCAACTTCTGCTTTTTAAGCACTGCTCAATCACTAATTACTCTTGGTTTAGTGTAAACTAATATAATCCCACTCTGTTTTGCAATCTACTTGCATCGTTTGTTGACTGAGAGCTAGTTCAATTACTTCTAATCTTTGGTCTAGCTAGTCATTAAAGGTATGACTAAGAAGAGCCATTTACATCTCCAATTGCTTTTTCCCTTCCCTTAATTTGCTTTTTCCTTTTTTCCCCACAATGTCTTTTTACTGAACTTTGTTTAAGATGGATTCCTTAGCATGGCAGCAAAGCTTTCCTTCAGCAAAAGAGTGGGCCTTTCCACTCATTTTGTTAAATGTTATAAAAACTTGTTCTTATACGAAAGATTTAATAAGTCATTCTGTTTTGCCAAAGTCAAATACAAGATGTTTTCCTATGGCAAACCAGAAGATTCATCACTTAGTCACTAAACTAGTGATCTTAATACCAACAATGCAGAATTTATTTTTCAGTTTGGACTTGGATAAACCACTTAATGTCTTATCTAGCATTTTATCAACTGAAATATGATTAGATTTCATTATTGCTGGCACAGAATCCAAGAACTCCAGTAAACAGGCTGCTGATGTGCCAACAGGAGCTGGGGTTTGTGTAGTCTGTGCTACTGATTTCCTGCATTATTTGGTCTGGTCTCCTCCTTTCTGACAGTTTGTTCTGCCTGTAACACAGAAGAGATGAAAATGGACTTCCTTGGAGGCTAAATCAGTAAGAAATCGGAGCTTTTGCCATGTGTTAAAAAAAAAAAAAAAAAAAAAAAGTAAAAATAAAAATAAAACCTGCTGTTACTCTGATAGCTTTGGGCAAGTAGAAGAGCAGCATTTTGGAAGAATAGAATAAATGTTTTTTTTTTTCTTTTACCTGAACTACAGTATCAGTTATCATTACCTTTTTAAGATCCCTCATTAATGCACCTTTCAGTCAAGTGGCATTTGTACATCTGGAAGAATGTATTGATGTCTGTTTTGGAAGGTCATGAATCATACAATCATTGAAGGGTGTGAGTTGGAAGTGACCTTAAGAATCACCTAATGAGCAGGGACGCCTTCCACTAGCCCAGGTTGCTCAAGCCCCAACCTGTCCTTGAACACTGCCAGGGATGGGGAATCCACACCTTCTTTGGGCAGCCTGTGCCAGTGCCTCACCACCCTCACAGATAAGAATTTCTTCCTACTATCTAATCTAATGCTACCCTCTGTCAGTCCAAAGTCATTCCTCCTTGTCCTATCACTCCATGCCCTTGTCAAATTACCCCCTCCAACTCTCTTGTAGCCTCTTCAGGGACTGGAAGGTGCTGCAAGATCTCCCTGGAGCCTTTTCTCCATATCCCTGTACATGCAGTGCTAGGCTGCAACCCAGCAATTAGGTGTGAGTCCTCTTGCATGTGTTTAAAATCTCTTCCTAGAGGTGATAACCCTCCTTGTTATTTCAATGAAGGGGCCCTTTGATTCAGAAAAAAACGCAAACACTTCCTATTTCTAATTTGCAGTTTTTAACTCTCTCTATTTTTTCCCCATAGACATTTTACATAAGAAAAATACACTTCCTACTGCATAAGCTTATTGTGCCATTGAAAGTCAAGCTCTGGACACAGTAGGGGTTACAGTAATTAATCAATCTGTAGCATCTCTCAATGCACTCTGATTATCTCACAGAGAAGTCCTAAAATGAACAAATTCATGAGCCCTTGCAGTCTTTTTTACAGATAATTCATATTTTAATAAACTTAGTTTGAAGTTCAACCCTTTCGGGAATTTTGTCAGAACAAGAAAACAAGTTGGTTTCTCCCCCTGCTGAAGGAAGGCAAGGAGAGATTACCCAGTACCACAGCATCTGTGACAAGAGCTGGGACATTTTTACACGTGATACTGTCGTAAGACAAGGACAGGTTGGCCTTGTGACTAATCCTTCAGGAGTTTCCTGTGTTACTCACTTGAATTCAAGTAACTGGATAAGACAGTTGCCTTTGCCTGCAGAAGAGGGGTCATAATACTTTTCCCCCTATGTTGTGTGTCCTGCCTGATCAGGTGAGAACTTCCCCCTGCTGCAGGAAGTTTTTGATCTTACTGTTCTGCAGTGTCTATATAATTAGTCTTAATAAATAGCAGATACAAAATAAATCTGTCACTAGCAATGCTTTTTGAACACAATTGTGAGTGTATTCCTCCAAATTCAGTTGAGCCTATGGCATTCCCTGCAATTCAGTGGCAGCAGTGAAAGCCAGTGCTGGCCAAAACTACTTTTCCACTGTTGCCACAGTCAAGCCAATGACAAAAAGGAGAAAAAATTCAGATCTTGTGAGCTTTATACTACAGGTCCCCTTCAGTCCCAGCTGTCATGCTGTGAGCTGCTCAGACCTCAGGCTGTATATGAAAGGTACAGAACAGAGGATGCTCTGAACTCTGTTTTAAGCAGGAGGTGCACATCAACGTGATGGGTTTACTGAGGAACATGGATACAGGGTAGTGGCTGCAGGCAGGAAAGGCCAACATGCTTTCTTCCTAAAAGAGTCCCAGCCTCCATTCAGCTCTTTTTAAAAATAATGTATAATATCAGAAAGATACATCTGAGAATGGGTATGAGTTCAAGGCCTCTTTTCTTATGGAAAAGGTTGAGGGTTCATCAATATTCCCATGCAAAAGACCCTAAACAGTGACTTCAAATGAGACAAGTACTTCTTCACACCACACACAGTCACACTGGGGCAGTGCACACAGGATGTTGTGAAGGACGAAAGTATTTAAGACTCAAATGAGATTAGGCAAACTCTCAGAGGACAGGTTCATGAGGAACTGTCACACCGAGTGGACTGCAGAGAAATTTGCTGAAGTGGATAGATGGGAAGGACCAACCTTGATTCTCAAATCACTGTTCACAACCACTGTCCCCTCCTTCTCTTCCAAACTGACTGCATCCAATCCATACACGGGTAATAAAGATGGATAGTTTCCTTGTTCAATTTATTGACAGAGAGGTAGGGATACAGAGCTAGTGTATCTAAGCATGGGAATTCACTTATCTAATTGTGGAATAAAGAGGTTGAATGGCACAAGGTGTGCATGGGAATTGTCTTGGGATTCTCGCTGCATTTTCGTTTGGGTCACAATTTAATTACAACGCCTTCCTGTAGGCCAGAATTATACACAGGAGTGTTTATAAGGCTTAACACCCTGAGTGAGTCCTGTACTAGTCTTTTCTTATTGCCTAAGAGATAAGACACAGGCACAGGGTGCCCAGGAGAATTGTAGGTGCCCCATCCCTGGAAGTGTTCACAGACAGGTTGGGAAGGGTTTTGAGTAACCTGATCTAGTGAAAGGTGTCCCTATCCATGGCAGGGCATTAAAAACAGGTGATCTTTAAGGTCCCTTCCAACACAAAGACATCTTACTTGTTGTCATAGATTCCATTCTACAGTTCTATGACTAGAAATAATATTTTTTTTTTTGTTAAAACAAACAAAAAAAAACCAAACCCCAGGCTATGTTTTTCTTTCTGGAAGAAAAAGCAAAAATTCTCCCAAACAGATTGAGAAAGGCTATGCCAAGTTCACCTAGGATGCTTGAGACACATTCAAAACTTGATCCTGTCAGACTCAGATTAAGGACATAAATTTTAGCTTCCCGTATCTCAGGTAAGAGCCCAGATTAGCAAAGGGTGGGTGATGGAGAAAGAATGGGAAACTTTCAGTGACTAGCTGTATTTTATGTCACCAGTTCTTTTGTCACTCTGAGATTTGCTGATAAATAGGCTGGTTTCACATGGGGTTTGGATGTGTGGCACACCATGCACCCAAACCTTGAATGTGACATAGAGAGTTAGGAAAAATTTGTAGGCTGACCATAAAACATTGTACATAGTCATGCTATATCTTTTGGCATTTATTGTTTAAATGCCATTATGCATGGTCCATTAAACTGAGGTTCTGAAGAAAACCCACTTCATGCAAGAATGGCTGATAGACTCATAATGAGAATTTCAATATAAAACTAAGATTTTTTCCAAAGTCATTTCCATTTTGGCATAAGCCAGAGTAGGGTTCTGATGGCTGCAACTGCAGACTGCTTATACTTGTCAAAAATTATTCAAAAGAATTTTTAACTTTGGGCTCTAAAATCTTCTACTAGTGTTGGAACCCTGGAAGCTGAGGATTTTAGGCTAGCACAAGTTAAAATGTTCCAGCCCATGACAGAAGACTTAGGGAGTTGCAAACCAGAAATAATTGAGATAATTGCATTCCAGCCTCCTTCATGTTTTCCCACCAGTACTGTTTCAAGCCTTTCTGGGCCTCCAGCTTAATGCAGTTTTAGATTTATTCATTAAAAGGTCACAAACCACATCTTTTGGACAAGGCATTACCTACTGCCTAGCAAGTCTCTTACCAGTAGAAGAAAGGCTTAGTGGTTGAGACCAGAAAAGGGAGGTTTTGTTCCTTTCTTTGAGTACTGGGTTGAAGCCAAGCAATATTAATTCAACTCTTCATTCTCCTCTCTTGTGCCTGCTTCTTTCCTGTCTTTGCCAAAAATGTGAGTGGATGTTATACCTATAGCTTAATTTATTTCCTACAAAGACCTCATGGGATTTGAACCTCTGTTATAAATCTGAAGCTTAAAGTTTAATAAAAAATACAGGAATCCTTTATGTTACAGAAGATTCTCCCAGAAACCTGGTAAATGGCATCACACTGTTTAAGCCACAGTAGTGTATTTGGTAAAATCAGATCACTGCTGACTCTGATCACCAGGCAATACAAATTTGATTTGAATAACCCCTGAGTACGTGCCTAAGTATTTTCTGAATGCATCAGAAAGAACATTCACCACTACATTTATGCCAGGTTTGTGCTTTAGATGAGGTGGAATGGGAGTCAATATCTTAGACAAGTTTTGACAAATGAAAATGACCGAATAAGATTTCTCAGGTGCAATATTTTGTGTAAAGAAGGACAGGTTTTTTCAAGGTCAGGCTGGATGGGGCTCTAAACAACCTGAACTAGTGCATGGCATCCCTGCCTATGGCAGTAAGGTTGGAACTAGATGACCTTTAAAGTTCCCTCCAGCCCACGCCTTTCCATGAGCCTATGAAATCACAATAAGGAGACTTTAACAAGGCAATTGAATTCTCATGGAAGTGGTAGGACTGTCACAGTGGACTGCCTTCTTTTAAATGTGATGTAAAATACTAGATGATTACTTATTTTGGTGTAGGACATTAATAATCACAGACACAAAGTCATTTAATCATCTGAACTCACAACTTCTTTGGTTGCAGCTTAGGATCCTGAGTTGGAGCTAATTTCCCAAATAACATTGCTAGTTTGCCCTCAATATCTGTTGGTGTCTTTGAGAAAACTAATATACAAGGTGAAAATCTGTCTCCCTTTTGACTCTGAGCGGGGTTTTCATCACTCACCATGGGATTTCACAGGTCAGATACAACTGCAATTGTCCATGCTCCACAGTCCGTTTGACCAAAGGACACTATCGAACAAGAAAGAGCATCTTGTTAATAATGAGGTTTGTGCTACTGTTCTCCAACAAAGATTTCAGGCATGCATTGCCCACAGTTTTTAAAATTAATTATTCTACTATGCTTATTTGACTCATTTCTCAAAAGAATCCAGGGCTCAGTATCAGACAGCCTTGGAGAGCAGCTTGCTGCCCTCAGTTGTGTTGTTTTCTTCTTGTACCACCTTAAGCACTTCACTTTGACTTCCTGTGGCTCATGTCTTCCTCTATAAAGTGAAAGAAAGGATACTTGCTCCCTTCTTACCAGCTTTAGGTCTTAGTTAACGATTCAATTTGGGGAGCCCAAAGGAGGGAATATAAAATTAAGCTTGCTGCTCAGCATCATATGGCTGTGCTCATTCTACAAAGGGCAGCAGCAATAAAAAATAGGGAAAAATATTGCCCTAAGCAGTGAAATGAGATCGAGTTCAAGAAGACAAAAAGCATGCTCTACCAAGTAAAATGATGCCATTTCTGCATAGGCAGTTTTGCAGAGGAAAACAAATGACTGTGAGAAGTAGTCCTTTTGCTTCCTTCAGCACAAAGGTGGAGGTGGAATCAACCCACCAGAGCTCATGCTCACGTTTTCTGGCAGACAAGATATTACACTCTTCCAGCTTTCTCATCACCCTGTTGCCATAACTATATGGGAAGTACATAAAGCTATCTGTACTGTTTAAACCCTCACATTTTGACAGAAAATTGGATGATATGACATGCTGCCTCCTAGAACAGGCACTGTCTATCACCTTGCTGCTAATCTCTGTGATTAGTGACCTGCAATGTAAGTCAGCTATCAAAGACCACCTGTCCTTTTTGCTGTAAGCGCCTCCTAGCATATCACTTTGTGGTGTCACACTCCCTTGTCTGGTTTTTGATTGATGCAAGTTTGTCTTTTGAGCAGTGACTCAGAAAATAAATCATACCCCTTGCCATTCATTGAGTGCGATTCTGCAGCACAAAGCTGGTGTGGTTAATCAAAGCTCCAAAGAGCAACAAAAACCAACAGAACTGAGAGTGAGGAGGAGAGATATAAAGGATAAAACATCATAAAAAGGATTATTTGGGAGCCAACCAAAGCAAAATAAAATGAGCTGCAAATAAGCATTACGTTTGCTGCACTACTGCACCAGAATCAGAAAGCTGATTATTTTGTTCCATTCCCTGACATACATGCAGATATGAGAAGAGTCCCACACTTCTGAAAAATATAACTATATCAAGGAATCTAATTTTACAGGCTTTTACTTCTAAGTAGCCCTTTTTGGGGTCAGGGGGTTTTTTTTGAGTAGAATAAGCATAGACAGAAGGATACTTCTGTTGTGAACTGTACTCCAGACCAGTTTGTGGTCCAGCTGTGATTGGACCCCCATACACAGAGGGATGCCACAAACAGAAATGGCTATTGCAAATAATTTTCCCTATAATAAAATTTTTTAAAAAGGAAAAAAAGGTGAAATTTGATATGTTATGCAGACATCAGTATAATGAAAGAATCAAACAGAACTAGAAACACTGCATTTTAGGACAAGAAAGCCCTTTCCAAATATAAATGATTCAAAACAGGAAGGTTTTATGCTTCTATAGAGGGAAAATGAACATAGAGATGGAAAGGTCCATATTAGAAAGCCTGTTTTTTTACATCTGGTACAGCAAGTTTATGGAAGCTTTCAAAATTATGAGGAGCAATCATGAGCTAAAGATGGAAAGAAACTGGTGGTTGAGTACATAACTGAGAAAAGCATAATTCTTCGTGTTCATCATGTGCCAGAGAAGTCAGGACAAATGTGAGGTGTTGATGGCACTGATGAAATTGTAGCAGAAGTAAAATCTAGACACAAGGAGTAGCAGATAAAAAATAATCATATACTATGGAAAAAACTATGAGGCAGACTCTCTGACAACACAACTCCATTGAAAGTAAGGTATCTAAACCATCTGGGAATTGGGCTATAAAACAGAGATGACAAGAACTGCATGCCCATGGAGAAGTGCTGGAAACTTACTTAAGTCAGGTAAATGCAACAGTTCAGTCTTAAAAAAAACTTTAAAAAAATCTTCATTATGTTTTATGGAGGTAACCTTTCTATTTGGAAAGTCAAACCAAGTTGTGAGGGAGAGAGAAATAAAAAGTTGAGAAGAGTTAAATTTATAAAGACATGAATGAGTTGGGAATACAAACCGTTGCAGAGGAATGTGCATATGGATGGTGCAAATTTACAGGGCTATTTTTGATGAACTGTAGGAGAATTTTCAGTTTTTCAGCACCTTTTCTTACAGAAAGAGAACCCTTCATCTGGTGGGAATTCAGTCAATTTCCTCATGTTTTTTTGTCATTTCCTAAGTTGCAAGGTTACTAATGGTAATTACAGACCCTGTTTGTACCTTGTGGCTCTAGCAGTGCAAAAAGGTTTTCTTGGCACATGATTCTCTCCTGCTAGAGGGTTTTTAAATGACCAGCCCTAGGTAGGAATTGCTGCAATGCTTGGGAGCAGATAGAAGCCGCCTTTCCTCCTTTCTTTCTTAGAGAGTAACCATTTCTCACTCACATTCTGCTATCTCCATCCCTCATAACAATAAACCACAATTTCAGTGTTCATTATAGTGGCTCTCAATACTGGGCTTTTGTGAAGAAGCCTGTTTTAAGGTGTTATATTGAAAAGTATAACAAACCTGCTCCTTCTAAGGTTTTCAAACAGAGATGCTATAAAGGAGACAAACAGATTCAATAACAAGTGTAAAAAAGTCACAATTTTTCAAGCAAAAAAAGCTTTTTTTAAAAAAAGGGGAGACAGTGCACTGAAAGGCAATCAGATGCTCTATTTCTTTTATTTCTTTCCAGTGTAAAAGCACCAATGTGTTTGATTCAATGAAAAAAAAAAAAATCTACTAAGATTTGGTATCTCTCTTGCATGCTGCTACTGTTCCTTAGCACAATCCAATCTCCTTCACTATTGGTTGTACATTCAGGCCTTAGTTTTGTACCCTTACTCTGTAATACATGTAGCATGTCAGTTTTGGCTAGTGGCTAATCTCATTTGCATTCTCTGTATTGCATTTACATGAATGAATTTTAGTCAATGCGTTTGGTGGGCTTAAAAAGGTGTTTAAAATCAAAATGATGCTCAAATGTCTCTGGATGACTTAGGTAAAACTCATTATAAAACTCCTCCTTTCCCCTCTCCCTCCCTAAGTGTTCAATAGTTTCCGTGCATTTTTCTGACAAACAGAATGTATGAACTTGGTCTGCCAACATCTCTGGAATAGACTGGGCGACAATGGAGATATATATGTATATATATATATATATTTTTTTTTTAGTAGTAGTGTCTTAATTTCCAGGAAGAATGCTGCAGAAGCCATTCAGAGTGTTGGAATTGGGTTCTGTCATTGCAAAGTTGGTTTTGGAGGTTAAAGAGACAATACCCACTGAGCAGTTTTAGCTCAATCAGAATTGCTGAAATAGGAGTGTGTCTCATGGTTTAACCCCACGAGAGTCCCAAGAGCCCCAAGCCCTGCTCTTTGCCAAGCTGCCCGTTTATCTCACAGCCTTCCTTTAATTCTTGCTCCCTCCTGCAGCCTCCAACTCCAGTATTTTTTAGTTGTGCTTGTTCCAGACAGCTTTTCAAGTGAGAAATTAATAATAAAATGTTGTCTTCAGGCTTCAGTATTACCATTATGGTCTGTAGGTTATCAGAACCTGTACTGGGAATCTTCCATCTTTCACACACTCAGTTTTAAAACCCACAAACGCTATGTTACACCACATCCCTTTAAACTGACCCACAAAGCCCACAGCACATCCATCCTCAACTACTGCACCATAGCTGTGTAAGGGCAGGTGTAGATTAGGTATTAGGAAGAAATTCTTTACTTTACTTTACTTTATTTTAGTGACGGTACTTACTTTACTTCAGTGAGGGTAGTGAGGCACTGATACAAGTTTCCCAGAGAAGCTGTGGATGCCCCATCCCTAGAAGTGTTCAAGGCCAGCTTGGAGGGGCTTTAAGCCACCTGGTCTAGTGGAAGGTGTCCCTGCCCCTAGCAGGAGATTGGATCTAGATGATCCTCAACATCCCTTTCAATCCAAACCATTCTAGGATTCTGTAATTCTCTGAAATCCAGAGCACAGCACCTGAGGCAAGGTTAGGGTCTGAGTCATGGACGAGTAAGATTTCATTAGTACATTCAGGGTTTAGCTTTTCAAGAAAGAAATGCCAACAGAATGTGAATCAGTCCTTGCCATATATTTCCATATGTATTTGCTGTGGAAAGGACCAAGAACTGATAGGTGCTTTCTGAACATTTTGCTTTCTGTTTTAAATGCTGATGGTAAACAACAATATCCTGGGGTGGCATTTACTTCTGTTATAGACTCAGCTTCTGTGTTTTAGCAGTCAAGAAGATTCAGTTTTGAGAAGCTCAACCCATTATAACAGATCTTCCATTTTTGGTTTGTGGATTTTAGCATTATTTTTCCTCATAAACCAGTTTAGATATTAAAAACCATGTTTTTTCATCTTGGTGCAAGTCATTGCCTTTATTTTATCTGTGACTTCCGTCACATTTAATAAACTTGAAGTAAAAATACCATTTGTTAATTATTTTTACAAAAGTAGTTTTAATACATTTTATTTCTGATATCTGTTTTCTCTGTGTGCAGATATGTATGCTTGCATTGCAGTGCATATATACATTGGTTTTTCCACAGAAATAAATCCCAGGCCATTTTGTTACATGGAGCAGAACACTATCATTTATTTACACTTTCTCGACTTTGCTTAAGTTCTAATAAATTTCCAGCTGAGTGAGGATGAGCCCTCTGAAAAGGAAGACATTTTTCTGCAATTTCCATCCACATCTCACTGCTTCATTCTTCTCTTTTCCCTTCCCACTTGCATTCTTATACCATCTCAGTCTTTTGTTCATACATTCTAACCTCATGATCTATGAAAACATTTTTAAAACAGGACAACTTTTTTCCAAAGCCCTCCAATTGCCCAAATAGGGACATTTCAGCATTACCTGATTTCCCAGAGATTAGATGACTGATGAATACATGCCTCCTGGAGGTGTCTGAATCACTTCCTACGGAAAGAAGACACACAATATCACAATCAGTTTCAAATTCCCAAGTGCATACCTAGATCAGGCAGATGCAGATTGTTGCCTATATGTATCCTGTTAGCAGTGGCAATTATTGAGTCACACATAATTGAGATTTTCTTTTTATTGGTAATTGTTCTAAGAGGGTTTTTCTGCAATCCATTAAGTAACATCCCTTCAGTCTAAGAATGTATGAAGAAGGCAAATTAGCTGTTGAGTGCCCAAAGGTATGAAATTCTTTTATTGTCTCTTTCAGGTTATTCCAATCTGACCACCACACAGACGTCATTATTTTAATGTTGAATATTCAGACAAGGGTGCCATGGATGTAAAAGAAAGGAAACCGTATCGATCTCTGACCCGGCGCCGCGACACTGAGCGCCGCTACACCAGCTCTTCAGCCGAGAGTGAGGACAGCAAGGCACCCCAGAAGTCCTACAGCTCCAGCGAGACCCTGAAGGCTTATGATCAAGACTCCAGGCTGACCTACAGCAATCGGGTCAAAGACATGGTGCACCAGGAGGCCGATGAATTCTGCCGAGCAGGTGGGTGCTCTTCAGCAGGTGCAGCCGTAAGCAGTGTGAGGGAATCAGCTGAGAGCCAGAGCTGGGTGGGAGGCTACCTCTGAAAGACTCTAAGGCCAAAAGCAAGATCTAAGAGAGAGATTTAAAGAGAGCAGCAAAGATCATCTTCACTGTATTGCACAGAAACGGTGTGCAGCTTGGTGTCCTTAAGTGGCATGCCCATATCTCATGTTCATTAGCACTTACTAAGACACATTTTTTATGTCTTAGTCTTTCTGTCTGCAGCAGCACTTTGCCACTTCCCAGCAAGAGACTAAAACCCCCTGTGCACATGCTGTACGGTACTGATGTAGCATGGAAAGTTCCTGCCTGCTCAGGAGACCTTTGACTGTGTCATGTGTCTGCTCTGTCATGAAGGAAGTCAGTGAGGATGCTGAGGCAGAAAGCAACAAGGGGAGAGTGTCACTGCCCACACTGTCCATCTGGTCGACAGCAAAACCAAGAACCCTGGAAGAAAGGAGGCAACTGAGCTCCTGATGGGATGAACCCTCTTGTCATTGTACATGGCCTTCAGGTTTTAGGTTTGCCCTGGGGACATGCTCCAGTATTAAAGGAGTAAGGAACCACTATAGGACTTAGAGGAGCACATTTAGTGAATCTGAGTCCCAGTATCTCTGAGGATTTGAACTTTCAAGAGTCACCACAGACTCCACAGTTCTAACAGAGTCCAGATATTCTCTTTTTTATTGCTACCTTGAAGTCAGTGCAGTTACATTTTCACTGCTGTTACTGCCTATATGAGGTAAATTTCTAGCCCCTACTATAAGATTCATTTTAATTTTTCTGTAGAGATGTAGTTCAGATTCCAACCAGGACTTCACATAAATTGTTTTTAGAAGTCCATCAAGAAAAGCATAAAATGGCAAAGTGAGTCAAATAGAGTAGGCAGCATTCCAGAAAATGAACATAAACTAGCAGACCCAGAGTACTCTGAGCACATCCTCTGCAATTTAGAGAAACTGATTCTGCAAAAGGAATGCATGTAATTACACTCATTAAATTTTGGGGCTGCTTAATTTCTCTTCTCAAAAATCATGCACTTGTGGTTTTGGTGCAAGACATCTTCAAGGCACACACAAGCAAAATGATTTGCAGAAGTATCTTCATGTGTATGGCTTTGGTGTTTGAGTTTCAGAATCGTAGCAACAGGCAATAATCAACAAAAGGGCCAATAGTTGTTGTAACACTGTGACATCAAAAAAGCAGTTTCCCTCTTAGCAACTCTGAGGTACTTCATCCCCTCTAAGGAATGTATGACATTGTAAAGAAAAGGAAACTTTTTAGGTCATTGCATTTGCTTACTTCATACAATATATTCACCATGCAGGATAGATGTGAATTAGTCCAGGTCAGCGGTTTTCAACTTGGAGGTCCATGAGGCCATGCAGGCCCATGGACTTCTGCTAAGAAGCCCATAAAAGATTAGTTTTCTTGAAAATCCAGTCTACTGATAGGGAGTGTAAATTTTCTATCCACAAGCTCATACTTCCCTAGAAAAATTTTGAAGGATACTGAGAAACAGTAAAAATGACTGGTCTAAGTAGCTGAAATTCATTGAGAAGTTAAGATTAACCATGTCAGAGCACCAGTTTCTGATATAACCCTCACAAATGGCTCAACTTAACACTTTCTCCCAGTTTATCCTGAGGATCCCAAAACTGGCCTGAAGAGTGTTAACAATAATCCCAGACTTTCTTTGCCACATTTTCAACTGGCAGTAAGCCATGAATGGACCTCTCTTTGTGATGCTGCTTGGCTTCAGGCCAACTGAAACCAAGCCTTATTAGCCTGCTTGACATCAACAAGGAAAGTGAATTTGTCTCTTGCATTGGTTTGGAAGGCAGAGGAGGGAAACATTTCAAATTGACCAAATAAATTCAGTAAATAAACAAGTCATCATTTAAATGGTTTTAGCTAGAGTGACTGTCAGCAAATGTGCAAGTCAGCACAGGAGAAAATAGACCAGATTTGAATTAAAAAGTCTTGGATATTTATTATCTTCCTTTTATTGACTTGAGTTCTTCCAGCTTAAAAGGCAACAGTGAGCATAGAATATGAAAATCAATGCATCTGCTGCTGTTTATTGCAAATAAATTTGATTTTCAGTTAATTGTAGCAGTCATTTTTCATAATTTATGAGCTGCTGTTACTGGAGAACATCGGTCATGCTGCACATTGGTGTGCCTGATGATGCTGAGTGTGGCTTCTTTCAGGCAAAGGTGGAACTCACCATCAGTGACTCAAACATACAAGGAAAACGAAAAGATGTTTTTCAGCACTCCACAAGGGGTGGTTTAGAAAACCATGGCCTTACATATAAATCGAAACAAGAAGAGCAAGGTCTCTGGGGAGATACTCCTTTCTAGCATTTATAACTTAGGCCAGGTTTATTTGCTTCCTCATGCCATGAGACTGTACAGGACAATCTCTCAAACCACTTTGTAATCGTGGTTAATGGATTACTTTGCTGCAAGTTTGCATTGTGCTTCCCAAGCAAGGCCCTAGGGTTGGGCCCGGGGGCTCAGAGGTGTGAGCTCCAAGCAACCTTTTCTGTCCACTCTGTCTGAAAGCTTTAATCTTGTTTGGTCAATTAAAAAGGTGTGAAGTTCATGAATCCTTTATGCAGTTGGAGTGTTGTCAGCAGCAGATCCGTAAACCAGCTGAATTAGAGTTTTCTCCTGCAATCAAACAGCTCCTTCCTTCTCTGAGCTGTACATGAAAATGTTGTCCAGTCCCATCATTCACCTTGCATTCAGATACCTCCTCTCTGTTGACTATGAGCTGCAAAGTCAACTGAATGAAAAAATGTAGTAAAATAACATCTACTTTTGGCCACCTGTCATCTGATGCATGTGTGCTCTAATATGAGAGACCTTCCCCAAGCAGCAGGGTTCAAGGACAAGCTAGGGTATTCCCACAGGTGTGAAACCATATTCTGGAAAAGTAGAAAACACTATTTCCATTGGATACACATTTTCTACCATATGATATTTGACATCAACAAATAGAATTGTGAGAAAAAACACGATTATACGGTCTTGAGAAAGGAGAAAGTGATAATTCAGCTTTGGATGCCACCTTGAGATCCAGACTTGATGAACAGATTTCAATAATGAGTAGTTATGAATTTTAGTGTTCAAAGGAGGGTTTGTACCTGAAATTTCCTGGAGATTGTGTGTTCAGATTTATCCTGTTGAAATATGCCTGACCTGCAAACTGCTCAGTTCCTTTATCCATCCAAGGCATAGCATAACAGAAGCAGGGGTGCATTGAGCTGTATAAATGCACTGTGCAGCTAAAGGCACTCATGGGTGGCCAAAATCTTTTCAAGATATTCAGGGTTGAAAAATAAGTGCATGCAATAATAAATAAATGTGGATTAAAATTGCTCTCCCCAGCTCTTTATGGAACTTTCCAAACAAAGTGCGCTAATATTCAAAGCCTTATTCACATCAATTCAGCCTGATTTTGAAGCTCTGCAGGTAACTAGACATAGAGTCAAGAGTCACTTTTCAGGTCATATTTTTAGTCAGCTAAACAATTGCATCTATTTGCAGCCAAATAACCTCTGCTGTGACTCTATCAGCTAAACTGAGTCAAGGTGTGAGTGGTCAGCAAGGGGAAAGTGAAATCGCCAAAGGAAATTTAAATCCCCAGTATGTAATTTCAGGGATTTCAATGAGCAGAACTCACTCAAATTGCCTATTGTAGGGAAGTTGTCAGGTGTGTGGTAGGACTTTTGATCATTGCATGCCTCATTTTGCTTTTCTCACAAGAAGATTACTTTTTGCCTCTCCTAAAGAATTACACCACTTCTACATCCGTTTTTGCTTTCAAACTTGATGATTTCACTGAACATGCCCTGAGTTTTTGTCACATTCCAGAAGCAAGAATCCAGCTGCTTTTTAGTCTTGGCATATTTGAAAAGAGGTTGTTGTGAGGTGGGGACTGGTGTCCTCTCCCAAGTAACAAGCAATAGGACAACAGAAAATGGCCTCAAGTGACACTAGGGGAGGTTGAGATTGGATATTAGGAAAAATTTCTTCACTGGAAGAGTGGTCAAGGATTGGAACAGACTGCCTACAGAAGTGGAGGAATCACCGTCTCTGGAATTGTTATTAAAAAAAAAGTGTAGATGAGGTGCTTAGAGATATTTTTTCGTGGTGGACTTGGATGTGCTGAGTAATGGTTGGACTCGTAAAACCTAAATGATTCTTTGATTCTGTGGTCTCTTGGTCTCACACTGAGCAAGGCCACAGAAGAGGGGTATCTTTGGTACGATGTTACTCTGTGTTACTGTGATGCTGCTGTGCCCCACAAAGGGAGAGGATGAGCACTCCTGCTCTTGACTTGTGCTAGATGGCACCATGCCCTATTAAAGAATAACCAGGGCGGTGTGTTTTTCTCACAGGGGCCAACTTCTCTTTGCGAGAGCTGGGGCTTGAAGATGTGACACCCCCACACGGGACTTTGTACCGCACCGACATCGGGCTGCCTCACTGTGGCTACTCCATCAGCGCCGGCTCAGACGCCGACACAGAAGCAGACGTGGTCATGTCGCCCGAGCACCCAGTGAGGCTCTGGGGACGCAACACCAAGTCTGGACGCAGCTCCTGCTTGTCAAGCCGGGCCAACTCAAACCTCACCCTCACCGACACGGAGCATGAGAACACTGAAACTGGTAAGTGGTGACAGCGCATGCCAGCGTCAGCCTCGAGCTCTATCAGGAATGTCTCTTCCTACTGCTCCACCTTAGTCTTCCTTAGGTTTTGTGATGGGGCTTTTTATCGGACTCAGTGAAAACACTCTTCTAACAGCCCCATGTCATGGGCCTTTTGTACTGTCCTAGAGAGTAGTGGTTAATGAACTGCTGGAGAAGCTCCTACTTATTTATCACTGCAACAGAGATCATTAAATGGCTGTAATACTCTCCTTGCTTTTTGCAGCAACCTTTCAGAGGGAAGGCATTTAAATCTCCCCTCCTCTGGCCAATGCTACTCTTATCTTTGCCCAGATTTTCTGGGCAGATAATTTTCTTCTCTTCCTTGCTGGTTCCTTGACAGGGGCTGTTTCATTTATGTAAATTGGGTGACTGCTCTCTGAAGGAAAACGATGGTGAAATATTTTTAGAAGCCTTTCTCTTTGTGTGAAATAAAAGCTGAAGGTCACAGATTTTTTTTTTTTATCTTTGTAACTTTGTGTCCCCGGCTGCGGGGATTCCTGCATGCCTTTTGTAGGTCTGCGAACCTTTTGGTCAGCAGTTCTGCCAAGCAGTGTAGGAGAAGGAGAGGGGATTTTGATTCAATTGCAACTTGACCCAGGAGTTCATCCAGTCCTATATGCCTTTGCACCTTTAATTCAATTATAGCACAGCCTACTTCTTAATATAGCTGCTGCGTGCAAGTCATCGGGCACTTGTGCTCAGTGCAGAAAGCTCAGGTGAAATGACTGTATCACTTGTTCTTTTCATGCTTTTTGCCACATTATTATAGTGACAAATGATGATAAGTTTTCCTCTGGAAGCCATGACATAGCGAGACATACACCACCCACATGATTTTATGTTTAACTCCAACAAAATTACACTTGAAGCTTATTAAGTTTCTGCTCAGAGATAATGATATATTAGGCAGAGTTCAAAGATAAATGGCCTTCTGTTTAAAGGATGTAGAGAAGAATCCTTTTAAATTATCTTTACCATACTTTTTAAAGATTCTTAGTGTAGTGTCTTACAAGCAGACACACAATGCCAATTTATATTGTTTTCCTTCTGATCATTGTGTTTTGGTGAAAAATCAGAGGCATCATCAGGGTCAACTAATGTTTTACACACTCAGAAGAAATTGCAAGAAAACAGCCAGAAGTAAGCACCTTGCACTTCCATCCCATTCTCCTCTATCCAAGCTCTCTTTTGTGCTTTCCAAGAGATGTGTGAGCAGCTGCAGTCCTATCCCATGCATTTTTTCTTTCCAGGCATATGAAAAGCAAAATACACAATTTTAGTTTTGGTTTGTTGTTTTTTTTTTTCCTTTGGCCTTACTGGAGAAGAATTGCATTATCTGCTGTAGTCTTTCTGTAATGCTACCTCTACACCTGCAAATGCAACTTTGTACCTACACATCACTTAAAAATGAAATGATATTAGAAACAGCACATTAGCAACTTCACATGCCTTGAAAGGCTTTACTGAAAGTAATCACAGAGGCTATAGGACTCATGTCAGGGTGGAGACAACCTTCAATTCCTCTTTCCTTAAGGTTAATGACACACTAACCATTCATTCAACCATCACTTCATAGCAACTAGAAAAAGGGAAATGAGAGGTGGAGAACATACAGTGCTGTATAAATGTAGGAGTTTCTTTGGAGCCTGGGCATTTGCAGTCTTAGATGTTGGATGTTTTGAATGAGAAGGGCTGTATCATACTAAAAACAAAAGTCTGTGTAGCACAAATAAAACCTAGATTGCTGTGGTGTCCAATATGTAATAGTATTTTCCATACTGACAGAAATGAGGTGGTGGAACTTGAGAAAGAATATTAAGATCCAAACTGTGCTGATGGTGAGCTTCATCTCATGCTTAGATTTCCGTGGAAAGATGTCATAGACATCAAACCATGTTCAGATCAGAAAAGCTGGTCCAGAACTGTGAAAAAGGTCACTTTAATATAGGGACTCGGTTGAATTGCTGGTATAAATATTTCCAAACAAATGTTGCAAGATAGGAAGAAAAGAAGGTTAGACAAAAGTCTTTTAAATAGGCAGAATTTGAGAATTTTCTTTTTGTAATTGCCTGGCACAGATAAAGGCGTGAGAAACCTTTGTGCACAAGCCACTCACAGCCTGAGACCTGCTGTAGGAGCAAATGAAGCCTGAGATTTTCTCAGAAGCTTTGTCTGCCAAACACAAAGGCGTTTTCTCCCTCCTCACTCAACATAAGTAGTGTTTCTCTGGGCTGCTAGCTATCACACTGGCTATTTTGAGAAATCCCACATTTATAAGAGAAATATTTTCAAGAAGACATGAAGTTTTGCTAATGGCAACATAAAGTAACATAATGCTATGACTCAGTTTACAGGATACCTTTATGAGCCAATATTAATTGTTGACAGTATTGATAGAAGTTATAGCCTTTAGCTGAAGTCAATATGGAGTTTATGAACCTGCCATCAATAGAAGAGTTTATGGGCCCCATTAAACCAACTTTTCCAATGAAGGTCAAAGTCAGCAGTTTTTATGCTGTTCATTATTTATCCAAAATAAATAATCAGAATTTACTTCTGATGTTTGTAAATCCAAAGTTGTCGAAGCATGATTCTGCCAAAACATTTACTGTGTTCCTAGAAAAGGACAGGTCTAGCTCCCTTGAAAAGCAGGGTTGTTTTTATTTCAGGAATGGTGACGTCTTGAAGGAACAGATATGCTTTTCAGAAAGTGCAGTCACGATCCACCGCTATCATTAAGGAAGCCTATGGAAGTGCTCTGGTTTCATGGCATATTGTAGTCCATAGATCACTTGCACAGGGAGCTGGCATGGAAAGCCATCCGTAGCTTTATCTAAACTGTTATGAGGTTTTCACAGAATCCCAGAATGGTTTGGGTTGGAAGGGACCTTAAAAAATACGTAGTTCCAAGCCTCTGCCCGGAGCAGAGACACCTTCATTAGGTTGAATGCTTCCAGGAGGCCGAATGCTTTTACTAAGTTAAGAGTTTGTTTCTGCCAAAGAAAAACAGTGGCATTGCCCTGAGCTCCCATCCAGCACACTCAAACAGCCACAATGACTTCTCCAGTGGACAGTGCATTTCACTTGACCTGGATTGTCACTTTGCAAAGTGAGGGGACAGAGGCACAGCTCATTTTGCTGCACCTTGTCTGGAGACAGTGCCATCATTCTGTATTGCTGAGGTAGCAGGCACTTTATATGGCTCAAGGGGTTTTCTGCAGCATGATCATGATCTGAACTGGAACTGTGAACTCCCATTAACAATTCAGAACCAAGCACATAGGTTCCTGGAAGTCTAGTAATGATGTTAGGAGAACTTCTTTCCTGTAGTAGATTGCACTATTTCTCAGCAAGACTGATTCAAGCAAAAGAAGTTCCTGAAGTAGTCATTTGGATTGAAGCCTGGAGTTTCCTGGCGGTACCTTAGCTAACCCTGAACAGGATTTGTACTGAGCCAGTAATTGTTTACCATAGAGAAGAGCACATTGAAGAAGAACAAGGTGGAAGTCTTCCAGTAATTGGCTTATTTTGCAGCAATTTAGTCACATACAAAAAAAAAACCAAACCCAGAAAGACTTCTAATCATAAGAACAGCATCAAAAAAATACAGTACCCCAGGATCGTTTATACTGAAAGGCATTGCTGGAAATCTCTGGTTCCTCTCCTTCTATAAGCAGGGCTAAGTTGGAGGTCAGACTGGGTCACTCAGGGCTTTTTTCAAGTACACTTTAAGTATCTATCAGAATGGAGGCCATAGCCTCTATAGCCTGGTTCTGCAGCTGACCATGCTTGCTGTGAACAACTCTTCTAAGAGCTGGTATGGATTTCAACTGCAACTCATGTCCATTGCTCCCACCGAGCATCTCCAAGAACAGTCTGACTCCATCTCCTGAACATCACCCATAACAAAAACAGTTAAAAGACAGCATCTCTCCTCATAAACAGTTGGAAGGCAGTTTGGTACTGGAGGAGATCAGAGGAGTCTGAGGAAGTCCAGTATTGAAAGCTTTTAAGTATAAACTAGACAAAGAGCTGCTGAGAAAGGTCTAAACTAGATGCTGTCTCAGCCAGAGTGGCTTTCTGTGCTGGCCTCTCAAGCATCCCTCTTTCTCCAGTTCCAATTCTTGCAGCACTGCTCTGCCTTATTCCTCTGGGGCTGTGCAGGACTATGCAGGCTGGACTTTTGTACTGCCTAGAGGACTTCTAATGTATGTGGACATGGATAGTGTTTGTGTGCAAGCATCCATGAACTAGGCTGGTGTGCAAGCATCCATGAACTTGGCTGTGTCTATTTCCTTTGGGTCGTAATGGAGATCTTAACCCAGATCCACCCAAAGTGTTATGAATCATGCTGATAATCCCTGGACAGACTATAATTTGAAAGATGGGCAGAAAATGGGTAGATATTCCAACAAAAACTGCCTTCCCAAACCAACCAACCAAAAAACAAACAGTACAGCTTAACTTTCAACTATTCCAAGGAAGCTGTTCCAAACTTTTCCAAAGGATTTTCTTTAGTTGTAATCTGGGCTCAGTGTTCATATCCACCAAGGCAAGTAGTTGGTTAAATATGAGAAGGAACAAGAGAGAGAGGAAGCAGGTTTTTTTCATTAGCAGGACAAGTCAGCCATGATCAATGCTGTGAGGAGTGGCATGATGTTTCTGTCTCTGTCATCATCTCTTCCTTGGAAGAATATGGGCAGTATCAAATGGCCAGAAGGATTTCACAGACAGGATGATTAACATCAGATGGCTCAAGACAGTTCAACTGAGTTGAAGATGCTCAACTGTGATCTATCATGTAATGAAATTCTTGCAGTAGAAGTGTAGCTGAAGTGTGACTTCTGCACACTAAGAGATTAGTAGACATGAATTAAAATTCCAGATCTAACCATCCTGGAAGCCAGAATTCAAGCTGCAGGACCTTTTCTGCCAGATTTCCCTATGCAACTTCTTTCCATCTTCACAATTCAAAAACATGTGGGAAACATCATCCTGCAAAAACTTCTGCACACCTTCTATGTTTGCAAAAGGGTTTTCTACTGGACTCCAGTCATCCATTTAATGATGAATTGGATGTAGGTTTGATCACCCAGCACTTCCACCACACATCTGTTGATCATCTCTGTTTTTAGGAAGAAAAGTTTCATCTCAGGGTTCATTTATCTTTAGCTTCACCTCTGAAAGCACCAGTCAGTGCCAAAGACACTTACAGTGAAAAGATTAAGAGCACCAATTCACTTTGGACCCACATCGTACAAAGAGGAATAATTTCCCCTTCTGTCCCATCCCTGGAATTGTTCACAGCCAGCCTGGATACAGCTGTGATCAACCTGGTCCAGTAGAAGGTGTCCCTGCCTTCCCAGGGCAACACAGGGGTTGGAACTGGATGACCTTTTAAGGTTCCTTCCAACCCAAACCATTCTGTGAATATTTTCCTTTAGCCACTACTGTTCTGGAATGCATTTAAATGAATTTTAAAACTATCAAGCAAGCAGCCAGCTCAATATCCAAACCTTACCAGCTTAACCAGAAAGGTAGTAGATATTTTACAGTTAACTTTTGCTTTCTAATAACATAAATTGCCTTTCTGAAACATTCTCATTGGCTGTTATAAAACTGAAGCATAGTGGCAATCAGGAGCTTAAAGCCCACATGATAGCTCTGCTTCCTCTACCATTCCAGACTCAACTCTTAGCCATGTTAATTGACATAATACCTGATTTACAGGGCATTTCTTGCGGTAACCACCACATTCTCTGCTTCCACTGCTTGAGCCATTACTGTTACTGGAAAGAGTGCTTAAGAAACTGTGTAGGGTTTTAGGACTCAACAGAACTGAGTCTTTATAGAACATATTAGAAACACAGGGGTACATTAATAATTAAAGACAAGTATTTCAAACAAGGAACGCCAAAGAAATGCTGTTTTATTTCTCCAGGGTGGTTAATAAATTACTGATGCTTTCATTTATTAGGTGGTAACTGATACAGAACTCACCAAAGCCTTTGAAGGCTCCTGTTGCCATCAGCAATGTTACACCAGGTCCTAGGTACGTGGTGGAAACAGTCTGTTTTTTGAAAACAGCATGCCAGAGTGGTATAAATCCCAATACTTTTGGTTAAATACACCACAATATGCTGTTTGCTACTAGTTTTCTGACAGCCATTTTGGCCTCTTATTAAATGATCAAGCCACATTTCATCAGCTTTTTCAAACTGTTTTTTCCTCAGAGTTGTTTTACAACAGTTAAGAGAGCTTTAGACAAACAGTAATTACTCCTGTGTCTTCTCCTTGCTCCCTTTGATTGTTGAGAGCTCTTCTCCTAATGTTGTCTCTATTTGCTACCAGGTGTCTTGCAAGGTAGCTCATAAATAGCTCTGTCTCTCTTCAGAGGAAGGATTTTTACGCAGTTTTCTTTACATTCACCTTCCTGTTTCCCAAATCATGTTGACCTAAATCACTGGCCCAAAGTACAGTTCAGTAAATCAGTGCAATTAGTGGTGCCATAATTACAGTGTAATCTCTGCTTTACAAATTATTTGTTAATACCCCAGTTGATAATCCATGGTGACTTTTCTTTTTATTACCATGTTTTTCAGGCTTCATCCACTCCATTGTTAATATTGTTACCGTGGTTGCAGCAACATCATCTCTTTCTTTTCTCCTTTGAATTAAACAGTGCATTATAAAGTACTTCTAGTAAATGAGTGTGTGCTTCAGACATGCTTCTTCTGCAGACCATGTAGGCAAAAATGTAATACTCAGATTCTGGAGAGTTCAGAAAGGAAATTCTTTTTAAAAACAAAACATTTTTCAAAATAAATAGTAATTTTAAAAAATGTACTATGAGCTATACCTTATTAAGTTCCCCTTATTACTTTTTAGTAAGGGAAAAAAAGAATAAATTAGAGCTACCCAGGCAAGATCAGACATCTGCTAGCTGTCATCTTGCACTTGTCTCCCATCAGTTGTAACCTTAATATTAACAACATGTTTTAACTTGAAATAAAAATTAGCCAGAACGCTTACCACTAATGATCCATCATTGATTGCAGAAGTTAGTGAAGAACTACATAAAGTAGTAGCACATCTAGAAGGGAATTTTCACTAATACCCTTCCTTATTTCAGCTTCTCAAAACTCACAGTACCCCTTTCCAGGTGGGATTTGCAAAAAAATCCCCATTTTAATGGTGTGTGGGTATTGTTGGGATATGGCAATTTACTGAAGCTGCCTTACAGAGATATTCAGAGATTTGGTGATCACTTGAAATGTGAAGGTCAGGGGAAGCAATGTACCTTCAGGCTCTCCAACCATAAAGATACTAATATTCTTATGAAGAATGTTAGTCCTAAAAAGGAGACTTTTAACTGTATGACCATCAAATGCTACATTTTCCACTGAAAAATGGCTCCCTTGAAGGCTGTTACATCTTCCTTACTTGTGACCCAACTTTCTAATCACTGACATTCTTGATGATAGATTCCTCATATTTTCTGTCCTCTTATCTTTTTTGCCCTTTTTAGATATTAGTCCTGAGATACTTCTTGAAAGTGAATAGGTGAGTCACCACCTCACTCCTTCACAAGAGTCTCAGAGAAAGTTTTACCTGGATGGGATGGTGAATTGATGGGAATTAGGATGACAGACTCTTATCTCCCTCCACATTCAACCAACTCCCTGCCCACTGGGTGTAAAACAGCCTTTCAAAATGAGGATGTCACTGCCTCTCAGACAGGATTCAACCCTCTTAAGAGCCAACTGTCCCTTTAGTAGCACCACAAAGGAAACCACCAGCATCTTTGCTCCCCATTTAAGAGTAGAAGGCACCTGAGATTAATCTGTTTAGTACTTCAAGTGCAGCATTAGTGATTTTGGATTTGTTTCACAGTGAAGGAATTGCCACTAATTTCTAGGAATAATTTATCTCATTGCTGACCTCTTTGTCCCTAGAGGAAAAAAAGTCTTTCCATTTTCTTTTTTTTTTTGTTAGTTTTATTCCTGTATGGTGTGTCCCATAGAGAATGTGCTTTCTGCATTACTGTAATCTGCATCTGAAAGGACGCTGACATTAAAATCCTTCACAATGTTATTCTGCTGTAATGAACTGCAGTTCAATATAGGTTAGTGTGTAGGTTTCACATTGTTATTATTATTGTGATGATGGTGAAGCCATGAGGCAGGGAAAAAAGCTTAAAACTCAAAAACCTCATTATTAACCTGAATATTGGAGAAGAGGGCATGTAGAAACAACTTTAACAGGTAAGAATTTTCTTTCTGATTACGCCAATAATTTTTGTCCTTTCCTTTGCCACTTTAATCTGCCTTGTCTTAAAGGTTTTTTTAAGGAAAATAATTGCATTTATTAATATTGCAGGCAAGCTGCCAAGTATTTTGGAAGCAAATCTGTGCATTTTTTACACTGTTTCTGAGTGCCATAAATAATTTCTTTTGGTATGATACACTCCAAGGGGAATAAACCTATGTTCAGCAGCATGAAATGTATTACACTTTCAATAGTAGCACTTTGCTTCCAGCCTGGTTTTGGGGTGGTATTTGTGCATCATTGCCAATCAGGAATGGCTACTGCCATGGACTATTGTGGTTGGGACACTGAGGGCCATCAGAGCTGGCGTGCACTGGACAGGAGTCAGAGTGGACCTGCAGCTCAATGATCATTAGGAGCAGGATTTTATTTTTAGGGCCAGACTTCAACTCTGTTCTAGGCAAATGATTGATCCCTCTGGAATAGATGGAAGAGGAGCAGCATGGAGAAAAGCAAAGAATTAGAGCAGACAGTAAATGTCCCATCAACAAAAGATGGGGGTGATGGTTGAGAACTCAAGATGGATGGATATCTACCTCAGATAGAGGAGTCTGTGGCCCACAGACTCCTGCCTCCAGAGTTAACCACCTGGTTAAGCATGGAACAGGGAACCAAAGCTTGTTTCCCAATTGACTTTTCTCAATTTTTTTCCTTCATCCTGGATGTCTAGGCATCATATCAAGCTGAAATGGGCAGGACATGTCCATTCACCATCCCAGTCTTCCAGACATACAGCACTATTCCCTGAAGAGTAGAAGAAATTGGGAAGAAAGCCTGGTGCACCTGGCTTTCTATACCCACTATTCCATCTTCAGATGTTCTTCCCAAGTGGGCATTTTCAGATACTCATGTCTGTATTTCTGAATTCCCATTTGTGCCACTGGATCTGCTTCTGAGTTCAGTACACAGTGTTTGTGCACATCTGGTTCAGTCTCCTACAATGCCTCTTGAGGTATCTGGCTTTGTTTCTTTCAGTGAGGATGTGTCTCCATCTATTAGCAGAGCAAAGTGAGAGGAAAGAGCACGTTATTTTTGGTTTGCCCATGCCCAGAGGTGCACACTGAGCTCCAAATAAAGGAAAGCATAGCTTCTGCCATGAGAATTTATTCATTAAAATCTCATTGTTTTATTTCTCAGAGGATTTTGATCAACTTTTAGCAATTTTATTCAATCAAGGGCAGTGATTCAAAATGCATTACTGCCCTAATTCTGCAAAGTTTTTAGCATTTCTTTGGACTGCCCCTAAAAACTTAATTATATGCTCTAGGGCAGGTTATTGTTTAGTTTTCTCCACCATAGCAAAGATCTTACTGAATCATGTATATAGAAAGAAAACAGTAATTCATGGGTTTTTACACAGGCAGATAGTTACAGGACAAGGGGGAATGGTTTTAAACTAACAGACAAGAGATCTAGATTAGATGATATAAAGAAATTCTTTACTGTGAGGATGCTGAGACACTGCCACAGGTTGCCCAGGGAAGTTCTGGATGATTCATCCCAGGCTGTGTTCAAGGCAGGGTTAGATAGGGTTCTAAAAAGCTTGCTCCAGTAGGAAGTGTCCCTGCCCGTGGCAGAGAGCTGGAACTCAATGCTCTGTAAGGTCCCTTCTAACTGAAATAATTTTATGATTTTATGAATACATCTGAGGGATCAACTTGTTTAAAAGGTTGCCACTCTGGCTATCCATCCCCATGCTCTTTCAGGGATTCTCCCCCATGGTCATGATAGTGCAACTGCTGTGACTTACCCCCAAAACCATGTGTTTTAAAGCCATTCCTCAAGGGTGCCAGCACACAGAGCTCTTGATTTCACAGTTTCCACTCAGCTCCCTTTCCAGAGAGATCAGTTTGATGCAGGGTAGAGCAGCAGAAATCCCAACCAACAGAGGATCCTGTGGATTTGAGTCAAATAAGGGCCTGAGGGTGACCTTACAAAATCATCGGGCGGCTATTTAAACCAGCATTGCCAGCAAGGGAGGAGCATTGCCAAACTCCCTCAGAAATGCACTCCTGCTCCAGCTCCCCAGCAACAATGGTCACTGCCTTTGTTCTCACCAACGCATTTTCTGTGCAAGACTTATTTTCTTCTCAATCTCCAGCATGGTGAAATACTTTTACTACCCTTAGTTTGAGAGAAGGGGGTGAAATTACAACTATATTCCAGTTTCCACTTAAATGCAGTTTTGAAGTGAATTTCAAAAAAAGTAAGACAACAAAAAATACTAAAAAAGACAGTAATCATCTACTGAATAAGAAATTTGTTGTTCACCATTTTCTCTTCGTAAAAAATGTAAAAAAGTAGGAATCTGAATTAATGCATGCTGAACTATATAATTGCTGAAATAAATATGTATAGATAAAGGATACTTTTTGATTTAGCATAAAGAAAAGCAAATTATACCAATCAGTGAGAATCAACCAGTTTTTAAAGAAAATAACTGAAAAGCACACATGCAAAACAAGATTAAACCTGATTATTTAAATCAAGATCCTCTGCTTCCTGGTTTAAACCATGATTATAATTTAAATCAAGCCACCCTGCCACAAATAGTTTAGAGACAATGATTTCTCCCACTTACATAGTGTGGGAGAAATCCCTCAGATTTTATAGCTGAGAGAGAGTCATGTTGCTTGTATGGAACATTTATGTACTGAGCCTTCATCTCCAGCCACTTTCTTAGTTTGCTTCTAGTTTGGTTTAGGTGTTTGAAGAAGGCAAATGGTAATCCTCATCCGAAGGAGTGGGAATCTGGTATCTCACAAAAAAATTCAAGATGCTTTTGCTTTGGGAGTTTTGCTTCTTTCTTAGAATGGAACAGTGCAACCTCAGACTCAGGCTAGGATGCTGACTCCCCAGTAAAACAGGGGCTGGAAAAGCAGCTGTAATCCCAGATTAGACTATGAAGGGAAATGTCTCCCTCTCCCTGCTTTGGATAATTACATTCCACTTACATTCTTTGCTCCTGTAGTTGGAAGGGATGTTTCTCCTTCATTAATTGCTCTGGCTTGCTGCTGTGCTCTACCAAGCAGCTGTTAATGTTCCACCCCAAAGGAGTCTGCAGTTCAGTGATGGGTGAAATGATTAAGGCTCGAAAAGCACTTGATCATTTGGAATGAAAGGTGCAACATAAACATACCCCATTTAGTTTCATTAGTGCTCAACAAAGCAAACTTTACCTGTAGCTGGTTCCACTCCTCCTTGGCATTTAATACAAGATGTTCCCTCTGGAGCATGTGCAGTTTGCTGGATGCATTCCTCAGCTGTCCTTAAAGAAGCCTGTTATCCAGACTGGTGATTTGACTCCTCGTGTATTGGGGGTCTGCCATGAAATGAGTGCTGTGTTTGCAGAAGTTGGAAGAAGTGTTAATCCTGGCTCAGTTCTCCGGAAAGAAAGGTAATGACTTTGGCTATTACAGATGTTTACTCCTGATGTCAGGAAAGTAGAAATTTTGGCATGGGATCAGTCTACAAAAAAGAATAAGGAAAGAGTTTAGAGGAATGCTACCTGGTGGAGCAATAGAGTTGCATGTTAGAAGTTTGGTTGATAAAGATGGTTAGGTTGGTAAAGGTACACTTAAACATTCATGCAAATAGAATATAGATGTATGTATTTGTAAATTATATGCCTTAACTAGACTTGCTGTGGCACACTCTCTATGTCCCTTGTCAGGCCACAGTGTCCCTCAACCCTGCCTGAATATTTTTTTTTGTTGACTTTCTATCAAGTGTGGTTCCCCCTGAGAGGAGAGAGGAGTCCTTGCCATTCCATCTGCACAGGACCCTAGTATGCTGGCTGCTCTCAAATTTGCCCTCTTTGGTAATTTTTCTTCTGTGAATGGAGCAAGCAGAAAGCAGAGATCAACTCAAAAAAACTCCATGGGTCCTCAGGCTGAATGGGGTATTTTCATAGGTCCCTTCAATGGGGTGTTACATGTGTGAGCTGTTAGACCTTGTGATTTGTGTGAATTGAAGCAGAAATCTGGAGAAACTTCAGCGGACAGTCTTATCCCTTCACCGCAAATGGATAAACCCTCTTCTTATTTGGTGAAAAATTATCAAAGTTATGACAGGAAATAAAAAAAAAATATATTGCCATGTTAATTGTTGGATTGTTGGATGGACAACTTCCAGGGCTAACAGGGTAAGTACTGAGGCCATAAGTTCTGGAACTGAGTTCAGTGCTTCTTGGCATTTTAGTGGATTTCTAGAGGTGAACTTAAACAGAAGAGTTCAGATAGCTTCTCTCTGTAAGCTGCGTGACTAAGGAGGAGATTAGTTTTCAAAAGAATATTTTGGAAGGTATTTGGAAGGTAATGCTTTTTTCTAAGGAGATGTTTTACAATCTCACAAAGAAGATTTTTTGAAGACCTTTAGAAAGAGCCACAGTCTGTACTCTGAAGCAAATGCAGCCCCCAATCATTTTTATCTCAGTCATTGGCACCAGCATTTTGCATTGTCTGCATCAGGTTATGGTTAGTCCCACATAAGCACAAAAAGTAAGAAGATATTCAGGAAGGGTTCCCAAAGACTGCGTAGACCTGGAACATCTATTATTGCCCCTGAACAGTACTCCAATAGATTCATTTCCCCATAGACAGTGATGAACTTAATCCTTAACCTTCTCTTAGTTCTTTTCTTCTGGAGTTTCTCACTGTAAGTAATGTTTCCCAAACCTTTAATGCTCTCATGAGCCATGCACTGTTTATCAGTGTCCTCCCTGAATTGGGTTTGGTTAATTCATTCTTTGTCTAAAGTTCTTGCCAATATATTTGCGTCCTTCAAGAGAAGAATGTCCAGACAGATTAGAGATGAGGAGAGGTCAATACCCCTTTTCCCCAGCAGGCACAGAGAGCAGATAGATTCTGCAGAGGAATCACTCAGATGCTTTCCTGGAGAAACTACTAAAAAATCTCTCCCAGAACTGCTTCACAGATTGATGTCTTATCGATGGTGGCAGGTGGGGGTTGAGAGGATAGGAGGGACAGACGGTCCATAAGGTTCCTTTGAGATACAGCCAGACTGAAAGAAGAAAAAGGAAGATTGGTGAGTTTCTGGAAGAGCTTATTTCCTTTTTGGACTTGAACAGGGTGTTGAAATTCATCCAACAGACTCTGTAAAGCCTTTTGGATTCTAAGAAGACAACATAGATCTACAGCCTCATTATTGCCTATTGGGCTGTAAAACAAGGCTGTAAGGAAGGAGGGAGACAATAGGGTTTGCTTCTTTCCTGTTTATACCAGCTCCTCTCCAACTGGAAATGTACTAATATGGCTTTTATGAAATAATTATTTCAGCATTGTTTCTTTTGGCACAAGTATCTGATCATTCTAATGCTACATAGAGACTTACTTTGAAATGAATAATTCCAAATCATTTTCCAAGAATAATTATATTAATACATTTTCAAGTCTAGATAAGCCTATGAATAGCATTCCAGACTAAGATAAAAAAAATAAATTATCAGATTCTTTACTTGCATGTTTTTGGAAATATGCAGACATACCTTTCCTTGCAAAAATACTGTCTGAAAACTGGCTAGTGACTCTAGTTTCTAATATTTTAAAGTAAGTGTGTTATAAATTACAGCTAATTCAGAAGGTCACTAGCAGGGAGTATTTTGAAAATAGCATTGTGCTAGGAAAGTTGGTATGAGAAGAGCAAGAATTAGGATTTTTTGAAGTTCTATGTATCCCTGCAGTTAGGGAGATAGGAGGCAGGCAGTAACTCCTTTTATCATGGTATGCAATGAAATCTCTGAGACACCACTCAAAACCATTGAGATCCCAGCCCATTTGGGCAAGAGAGAGAAGAACAGAAGAGCTGGTTTTGTCCATCTGTTGAATTCATGACCTTGCCCTGGGGTCATTTTTCCTATAATGATTGCATGAAAGGTTTCTGAGGTGGGTTGTTGCAGCGTCTGTTTTACACAGCTTCAGGGGAAAAAAAAAAAAATCTGTTGCATGACTCAGACTCATCCAGCTTCTTCTCAGCATTTACTCTTTCTTCCACTCAGATTTTGCATTCAGCATCCTCACTCAAACAACTCCATTTCCTCCCTCCTTTTCTTCACCTTTATTTCTTCCTGATGAGCAATTCAAACAGCAAACTGTTCCTCTTCTTCATTCCCATCAGTGACTCCATTCAAAGTCCTGCCCATGTTCTTATTTTCTTGGCAGAGCTATATTCAGTGAATGCATTTGTTTCTTTAGCTAAAGAACAAAAATATCTGCAAGCAAGCTCATTTCCCTCCCAAACTGCTTAGGAAAGTAGTGCTGGGAAGGGGGGCAAAGTGCTTTGTCAAGTGTTAGAGGAACAAGAGAGACATCTTCTCCCCCCTGACATCCCTCTTTTATTATCATTTGGAAGACTCAGTTAGTCTCGCACTTCCTTGGGGACTAGAAACATCTTGAAAAGATCTTTCATGCAGGCAGATAACAAACTCACTGTAGAGCTGCATCAGAAAAGGAAAAATTACTTGCTAGTAATGATGTTTATCACAATCCTTCCTCCTTTCCCAGTTCTACAAAGGAAGCTATCTCTCAAATAAAGGCCAAGTCTTGTCCCCTTTTTTTTTTTCTTTTTGGCAAACTACCCATTGTGAAAATTCAGTGCATGTAAGCTTGGCTGATGGAAGTTTTACACAAAAAGTGGGTGGAAGGAGATGACAGTGTGGGCTGATATGATTTATTTGAGATAGACATGATCTGATAACACACAGCATGAAAAAAGCCACGTTGCTTCCGCTTAATAAAGTGATGTGAGGGCTGTTCCTGTGGCTGAGCAACAGGAGTAAAGCCTGGGCCAGATGTTGGGAAACTCACACTCCCACTGGACTGAACTAATCAGCCTAGTCTGCTTGGCTTTTCATCAGACTAGGACAGGAAAACACAGCCATGTGGCACTGTGGGTCATTGCTTTGAAAGAGACTTTGATTTCATCTGCTCTGTAGGGATGTTAAAAATCTCAGAGTGCTTTAATGGAGAGGGTGACCCAGGTTTTTGTGCTAAGGTGTCTTTCTCATCAGCATTGTATAGTTAGCACTGAAGCAACTGGCTACCATCCTCAACACTACAGGCATCCACATCCTAGACTAGTAACTCCCTGTTGCTAAAAGTTAAAGGAAGTAAACCTCATGACACTGCTGTAAAATGGCAATGTACAAGTCTGCAAATTGATGATATGCAAGTCTGCAAAGTGTGTGTGTGCAAGGGTAGCTGCAAGGCAAGGTGATTCCTTGGGATGTATTTCCATTCATGTTAATTATATCTGCTTGGTGCTGCATTCTCATTGGCAAGAATGGGACTAGATGCCAGGACTCTGACACTCAGTCCCCTGAGCCTATCCAGAATGTTACTGAGATCTTCAGGGAATAGGAATTGATCTGCCACAACTGACTCCAGCCCTCTGAAACACCCAAGAAATGATGGTATACCTGACCTCTAGCATGGTCAGTCCAGTGAATTTATGTGACTAAAAGTAAAGCTTTCTCACCTTAGGACATGGTGTTATTTATTAAATTCAGGGGGAAAGTATCTGTATATCAATTTTCTTTTTCACAAAGGTAAAAAGAAAAAGTATTTCAAAGTGGCTACTAATTGCTTAATGCCCAAGTAAGCGACAGCTCACCTGGTAATATTTCACTTAATATTTCATTATATGATGGTTAAAATATCATGGTCAGTCAAGTTCAAGATGTTGAAGACCTTGTCAACATGATGAGAATGACATGCAGTTTTCCTGGAGATTTGCTCAAAACCAAATAAAATTATTTAGGTAAAGAATCATAGAATAGTTTGGGTTGGAAAAGCCCTCTAAGACCATTGAGTCCAATCACTAACAGAGCACTGCCAAGCCCACCACTAAACCGTGTCCCCAAGTGCCACATCTGCTCTTCTTTTAAATCTCTCCTGGGATGGTGACTCCACTACTGACTGCTCTGGGCAGCCTGTTTCTATGCCTGTCAACCCTGTTGGTCAAGAAGCTTTTCCTAATATCCAGTCTAAACCCCCTGGTGCCACTTGGCACCATTTCCTGTTGTCCTGTTTCTTACTCACTGCAACCTCCTTTCAGGCAGTTGAGAGAGCAATATGTGAGGTATATACACATGAAAACAGTCTAACTAGATGCAGAGAACAAATTTCTGGAGGATTACAATTCAGTCATCAGTATCCTCCTGTCTCAATTTCTTAATAAGCATCTGTAAGAAGCTGTAAAATAGGAGCAGGTACACAACTGAGGTACTAGTTTGAAAAGGTCATCTTTTCTGTTTTTAACAGATGGCTCTCTTTTTCAAGAGAAAGATGTTTTTGCTAGAAATGTACATAAATATACGACTTTTTACTAAGGGCATGTAGCTCATTACCCTCTGCAAATTAACCATATCTAATCATATATTTCCTAAAAAATAAAATAGCACATTGCATCTGTTAGTCTTCATTCAAATACAAACCAAATATGCAGGAGTACTGTAGTATAAACTGTTCCATCTGTTTCCATGAACATGTAGTCATGCTGGTCACCCACACACACAACAGAAGGGTCTTTTGCTCTTGGCATCTGTCTCCACTGAAGAACTGTATTTCAACTGGAAGTAGTTGAGCTGGAGTAATGGTAGTACTACTGTAAAATACCTCATATCCTGGTGCCCATGCTGCCATGGTCATCATATATGCACGGCTTTGGGTATACTAGGGAAAAATCTTCTGGGTTTTATCACTACCATAGAACTGATCTTCACTCTAATTTCTTAAAGAAATGGTAAAAGAAATGTCTGTTCTTTCTGGGGATACAGAGGGAATTGTGGGAAGGTATGGGATGACAGGCATTACTTGAGAGACACAAATGGACAACTTCAGAATTTGATCTGTAATGCTGCTTTGGGTTTCATCCCATATATACTTCCAGACAGGTCACTTCCAATTTATTGCATTGCCATGTTGTAATCAGGAGGTTTGGTGCATGACCAAGAGGAGATTTACAAGCAAATCTGAAGCTGCAGTGCAGGTTAGTATTGTGACAAAGGCAAGTTACTATTTTTATAAAACATGAATTTGCCATTCAGCATGTGGAAGGTCGACACCATTCTCTCTTTCTCTTGCTCTTTCCCTCTGTCCTGCATATCTCAGCCACTTGCACCCACATCAGTGCAGGATGCTAACAGGCAATGGCTCACCAAGATTCAGTTCCTGTTAATGGATCACAAACCAATCCAATATAGCTGATTCCTCTACTGGAAGGGAAGAGTACAGTCTGTGGTGAATACTGTGCCTATACTGGGGACTGTGCTGGTACAATCTCAGCACTGAAAAAAGCCAACCTTCTTCCTCTGCAGTTGCTCACTGCTGTCATCGTTTCACCTGAATTCCCCTTCTTGCTCATCAGGCTTCAGGATCTGTCTCCTAGCACAACAACTTGCTTTTTTTGGGTTTGAGAAAATCAAAGATCTGCTTGGGGCTTTGGTCCTGGGCTAGAGAGCTGTTTCACTCGGTGCCCATGAGCTTACTCTAGTGCCAGCAGAACTGTTCAGCAGAATAACAGACACAAGCAGTGCCCAGATCAGTTAGTTTTCCTTTAAAGATCTCAGATAATATCCTGGTAGGACATGTGCTGTATCATGTGTGTGTGTGTTTTGGCCCAGTTCCCAGAGGTGTCCCAAGTCAGCAGTGCTAAGCAAAGCAGATACTTTCAGACTTTTTAGCTACTTCCCTGAGTTACCATTTTACCCTCCAAAATCACATCCCTTTTTTCCTCTGGTTTCCATCTTCTTTTACACTTCCAGTAATATGGCTATTGCAGTTGCCACATTTGCAACTTATTTTTGGGCAAAGAGGATCCTTCCTCCCATGACCTGCGCTTGGTTGCTGAAAATATATCAGGGCAGATAGAGAACTGGCAACTTCATAAAACAGCCAAATTCCCAAGTTGTGTGCAGACAGATGCCCTTAGTCATCATGAGACTACAGAACTCATGTTCGGAAACAGCAGTGATGGTGGGTATTCCTTGGTGACCAGCCTGGGAAGGTGAGGGGCTGATGAAGAAAGGTGCTGTGGAAAGAGATGTGTCCCAGCTGGCCACTGGTGCCAGTGCTGTCATTTTAATTGGCTGTGTGTATATATACACTTACATAATACACACTGTACCTCTTTATCAGCAGGATGGGTTCACTAAATATATGTCAGCTGAAATTACTTTAGAAAGAGCCTCAGCACTCAGCTTTCCACCTGTTTCTCTACAACAGCTGCCCAGACTCTGCAAAACACATGAGATGAAAGGCACTGTAGAGCTACAGCACGATACTATTATTACATCTAACAGATGAACAATCAGATCTGAACTGACCAGGGACTGAACATATGAGGCAAGAGGAGAATCCTTTGGGGAGAGCGTTACCATGAAAGTAATACAATTCAGTATTTGTACCAGCGACTCTGAAATTCAACAGCAGTCAACCTAGTACTAGCATCCTTTTAAATATCATCTTTCATTTCTTAGCAAACAGCAATATCCTATAACAGCATTAGGGCAGGAAAGGGAGGGGAGCTGCACAGCAACAAAACACACACTCAGGAGGAAAAATGGGCAGGCAGGAGCATGAAAAGCAAAGCATTGGTGAATTTGTGGGTGTTCTGAAAAACTAAGTACAGGGACATATTTGTGTCCCTGAAGTGAATTTTAAGGAAAGGGCAAGAAACAGAGACCACCAGAGAGATGACTGGGGGAAATGGCATTCAGACAGAGGTCACAGCCCTGCTGATACCACGAGACCATGATACCGTTTTTCATTCCTGAGGCCCAGCAAGCTAAAAGACAGTCTAGCAATATGCAGGGAACAAATCCAAGTGGGTCAATTATCTCAATATCTGTGCAGTGGGCATTTGTTTCATCTTCAGGAGAAATGAAAAATAAGAAGAATGAAACCTGCTTTGACCATTTAAGACAGCTTTAGGGGAAAGACAGTGTAAAAATAAAATAAAACAGCGGCCCAAAGATTTGCAAAGCTTTGAATTGGCAGTGGGAAGACATTGAAGTTATCTTTTAAAAATTTATTTTACTCTGTAAGGTTATCTTTTTAAAATGCATCAAGAGCAGCAGGCTATCAATGAGCCTTATGTTATACTGCACAGATTTCCTGGACAAGCTCAATATCAATAACTCAAAATCTGGGAATAAACCGATAAACGTGGACGGCAGCTGACCTTAAGTGTAACCTTCAAACTGCCTTTTTGGCAAAAGGGAAAAGCAAAGAAGATGATAATGAAAGCTCTAGTTTTAGCTGATATTAATATGCAGAGACAGCACACCCTTCCTGATAGATTTTCATTTCATGAACAAATTGGATGAGAATTAGAAGATCACAGGGTGAAATGCTGGGTTTGAGAACCAAGTGTCTCACACCTTAATAACCCTTTGCTGTGATGGAGGTGTGCCATGAGTAAGAGTGTTTGAAGGTAGTAGGCTTGGCATCAGGAGACCCAAAATCTCCTCTTGCTTTAGTAAATTCTTGCATCAACTTACTCAAATCTCGTTTTCTGTCTGGACTTTCATTTTCTTTACAGCAATACTGACTATAACCCTCCCCCCCCCGCCCCCCCCAAATTCTGTTGAACATGTTCAAGAAAGAAGAATTTAAACTGCAACCAAAAAAAATGGCAGTTTCGATGGCTACAGTGCAGGGAGGCTTGGGGTAGCTGCAAAGCCAATCTGGGTTTCATTTCTCACAGGAAAGGTTGGAGGAGGAGGGCAGGGAAATGATACAATTGCAGACTCTAAATATATCCGCCAGGTAAATGCTAGGGAGGGAGCAGAGGTCTTTTAGCTTAAAGATGATGCTGGCACAAGAACAGATGACTACAAAATATATGCCAAAAATAAATTTAGACAGGAAACTAGAAATTTTCTAACTGTTTAGAGAGTAAGTTCTGGAATTTCTTTCAGATTAGAAGATCAGAGAAGAAAATAAGCCATTTTTAGCAGACCTGAACAGGCTTGCATGGGACTATGTTTCTTGTATTTGAGGGGTAGTGTTGATGACCTTGAACATCCCTCTTAATCCCACATTTGTCTTTCATTTCTGTGTCATCCAGCCCCTGCAGTATCCTGTATAATGTGGCAGAGAGAGCTGTGTCAGGCACGTCACTTCTGAATACCAGTAGCTGCTGCGGCAATGCACTGCCAGTTCTCAGGGCTGAGAGCCACGGCAGTGGGAATGGATCACAGACAAGCCATATTTGAAGGTTTACTTCTCATGCAGGAGAACAGAGGGCTTTTTTAATTGCAAACTATCCCAGACAGAAACAATATCTCTGCATTCACCACAGGAATACAGGCACAAGAGAAATTTGAAAGTAGCTTGAAATTAACTTACTGAATACTGTTATGCTTTCAGTTTGTGTATTTTTGCCTTTCTGCAAATTCAAGCCATTCAATGAAAAGTCAGAGACCTGCTGGGCAAAGTGCGCTCATTTCACATTAAGGAACAATCCTTGTCCTAAAGGAATTGCAACGCTTGCCAGCAAAAGAGATTATTGTCCCCACCTCACACATAGGAAAATGCAACAGGGGCTTCATTATGGCTTTATATTTCTAAAAATGGCCTCAGTTTGAGCCCCTACAGGCTTGATCTTACTTTCAGCTCCTCTGAAAATAAGAGCAAGTGAGGATGAAGCCTGACACTAAAACAGCTATTTATTTTATTATTATTATTATTTGTAGTAAACACATTGCCGTTCTGCTTCTTACACTTTTTGACTCTTGGACCAATCACCCCTGATGTGGTGTGTTTCTGCTTGTGTTTGGTGGCTGTTGATACCACTTTCAACCTACTCCAGTACTGAAGCAAATAAAGGATTCCAGTGTGCCTCCATGGGGCAGAGCTGCCTGGCCATGGACAAGTACCCAAAAGGAGGCTGTAGTGAGATGGAGGTTGGTCTCTTCTCTCTGGTAACAAGTAATGGGACGGGAGGAAATGACATCAATTTGTGCCTCGGGAGATTGAGATTGGACATTAGGCAAAATTTCTCCACAAAAAAGGATTGTTAAGCATTGGAACAGACTGCCCAGGGAAGTGGTGGAGTCACTGTCCCTGGAAGTGCTTAAAAAATGTAGAGATATGGCAGTTGATGGGCTTGGCAGTGCTGGGTAAATGGTTGGACTTGATGACCGTAGAGGTCTTTTTCAACCTAAATCCTTCTGTGATTTTATGTACTTTAAGAACTGAGGCAAAAACATGGCTCTTGGTTTTCCTATTTAATAAGGGTGTAAACAAAACACTATTGTGTATTTTTTCTCTGTTACTTCAAGCTATCCCATCTTTATATTTTTGCCTTATCCCTTCATCCTTGATGCTCCCTGTTTAACAGAGTTATCATCCTTGATGACCATTTTGTTCAGCAGTGATGGCTTAGTATTTATACCTTACTTTTGCCCTCAAACTTTTGACATGGGATAAGAGAGCAAAACAATTGAAACATAATTTTCTGCTACATGATGATAATTTTCCTTCATTGGTGAAGATTAGGAAATGGCATTATTGTAAAGATCCAATTACCTTTTTTATGAGCATTGTATATTTGGAAAGTAATAAAACAGAGTTATAAAACTCAGATGATTAGGAATCTCAGAGATGCTCTTCATTTTAAGAGGGGGGTGTGGAATATTCTCCTAATTGCATCTAAGCACAGCCCAACCAATGATTAGTTACTTTCAAAGCAATAAACATTACCTGGGAAGCAATAAAAGGAAATGCAGGAAAGTTATTTGATGGATGATTCCCAGAAGACATAAGGCAAGAGCAGGGAATGTGGTTTAGTGGTTAGAATAACAGCCGAGGAGTCAGGACTCCTGCCGTCTCATCCAAGCTGGGAAGCTGACTTACTAAATGTTCTGGAGTTCATTTTATTTTATTCAGTGTTAAATTTGGTTTAATAATACACAAAGAATCGATGAGAAGCTAAATATGCAAGTGTTTGTCAAGGCTTTGAAAGGTAGGATGAAACAAGTCATTATAAATAGAAGGAAAGCTGAAAAACAAGGAAGGAGTTTTGTTGAAGTCAGACTCTGTAAATGCTAACACAAGTGAAAATGGACTAAAGGAACTTCCTGTCATATATGGATGTCAGAGATCAGCTCCTTAATTTTATCAAGGAAAGCACAAATATCTTTGATTTCAGTTCTTTATAAGTTCAGTGACATTTCATTTCATTTCCATAGTAATTTCTATAGTGCCAACTTTGACCTACAGACTAAACCTGTTTAACACAATCCCATGCCCTCCATACCCTAGAAATACTGATTTCTTTACTAAAATCATCACTCAGGCCGCAGGCAGAACATGAAAGCAGAAAGCACAAAAGAGGGATATGCACCAGTTCCTAAGACAGAGCAGACTTCCAGAGCATCCTAGAAAGCCAAAATCAAAGCAAGAACCACCCATGATTCATGACAGTCCACAAATTGCACTGCAATGATTTTCAGGTTCCAGTTAGAGCAATAAAAAATAAAGAAAAAAAATTCTGATGTTCTTCCACTCCTTTGAAAATTACTCTGTTACCTTATCCTTTAAGGGTAAGAGACAATGCAACACAGTGGTTGTCACTTCATCAGTCATCTCCATTCCTAGAACTGTTGGAAGCCCTGATGAACAAAAATAAGGAAATGAGAATTTAGACACATTAATTGAGTGATAAAGATAAATGTATTGAGAAATTTGAAAGTGAGCAAGAGGTAGAAGCAGCCAGAGACTAGTCCATCCCTTATGCTGGATTCTCATGTTCCTGTCAAACTTCAAGTCTGCTTTTGCCTACAACACTAGAAAAATGTGGCCTCTGGCTGCCCTTTTTGAGCACATGGAGGCTGTTTAAAAGTGCAGAGCTGAGTTTCTGAGTCCAAGAACAGATACCCGAAAAGAGTATGTCTTGTCTTTCACTGAATCCCAAAAAAAGGACTTTAGGGGACTGGTTGCTTTTTCATCTGTACAAGTCCCTATGCAAACCTGGAAAAAAACCTATTTTTAGAGTCTTTGGAACTGATTGTCTTCATTTCCTCTGCCGTAGCTAGGTTTTGGGTGCCTGTCAGCTTTGGTAAGCATTATTTTTACTTTGCATAACATACAAGAACTCACTTAGTGTATGAAAAACATGAGCTGATTCAGATAGACTTTTTCCCCCAAGTTCCAGGCTGTGGTCTTAAGGGAAAAACACTGTCCATAGACTAATTAGATCATTTCCTTCCACTGATATGAACAACCTGCCAGAAAATGAGATTGCATGCATGCTTGGGTTTCTGGTTTTTCTGTTTCTGTGCCAAAATATTTCTTTTCCTTAATTACAAAGAATTTTGACCACGTTTATGCCAGATTGATACAATCTCTTTGTATGTAACTACCTGACACTGCAGTGTTTTATTCTGTAATGATGATGCAACTTTCTGAGTTCTTGATATACTGACGTCTGTATGTGCTTTGGGATCTAATGCTTGTGCAACAGCAGAGGGAGGAAAGTTCTGTTTAAGGACCCTGAGAGGTTGTTTATCTGGGGTTGTCCTTTTACTGTCGTCATTTTTTATAAGTATTCACACCATGTAAAGCACTTCAACAGTTTTAATGCCTAAACAGAGAAAACATCCAGGAGTTGCCTGTGCTTCTCCAGTGAGGCTAAGGACCACTGCTCATCTCTTCTCTGCTTCAGTGAAGTGTCTCTAGTTAGATGGCATGAATCTGGAACAAATACCTGTTGATGTCATTGGATATAAGCAAGACCTTTAAATTAAGCATTGCTGAAGCACTCTGCAAGATCAGGACCTCAAAGCATGATGCTAAAAGGTGCCAAAAACTTTTATGGTTCATTTAATCATCAAGAGCATAGGATATTCAATATTTTGCCAAGCTGGTTTCTCCAGCTGTGTTACACTGGGTTTGATTGCTTTAGTTTGCTCATGTTCGTGCCCTGTTCAATTTGATTTGAATGGAAACCAAGCCTCCAAAGGGACTCTGCTGAGAGCTCCAGAACCTATCCAGTTCTGTCTGTAAATGTGGCAAAATAATATTTTAGCTGCATTTTTAAAGGACGAAATCACAACGGTTCTTATTGAACGACTGGTTTTGAATGTGGGGTATTGATGGCACAAAACTTGAAGGGAAAGGAACTACAGAAAATCAGGGAAAATTCATTTGAATAAAGATAATGAGAAACTTAGGCAAGGAGTGGAGGGGAGAGAAGAACGCATATAGTCTGATGGTTTGCTCATTACAGTCAGTGATAAAAATCCTATTGACTTTAATGGCACATGATCAGGCTTCCCATGTGTAAAGTTAACATTGAATAGGAAGCAGCCTTGATAGCCTGGTGCTATCAACTGGAACCTAAAAAAAAAAAAACACATATAGGGGCAAAATATTCATTACCATGTACTTTAACAAGCTGCATATTAGTAAAAACCAGGTTCGGAGTTGGTATTAAAAGTTCTGTTTGATATAGGAGCGTTCTTTTACCATTTTAGCTCACTTTTTACCAAATATAAATGATTTCTCATGATGCAAAAAAGCAGAGAATCAAGTCTAACTGTTTTTTATTTTTAAGTCAACAGCTCTTGGGATACCTCATGTCCTGCCAAATTAGCTGAGGATCTGGCTCAAGTAGCACAGGTTATGGGGGAGAAAAGGAAAGATTCGTAAACTCAGACTTGTTTTGCAGGCCCAGGGTGGTGTGGAAGGAAAAATCATGTATCAGATTTGCAGTCATCCAGCTTCCATGAGGTTGAACTACCTTTTGTTGAAATAAGATGAAAACGCCCATTTGAATTATTTGCCTCCATAACCACAGACACTGACTTAGTCCAGATTCCGTCTGCATTCTTAAACCTCTGAGCAATTGTTGGCAAGCTCCTTATGAGTGCTGGGGTTGCAACTAAACATTTTTAAAAACATCTGCTAGGTCTGTGTGATAGTCACCTTTTCTGGGGTTTTTTTGGTGTGCACGAAGTTTTTAGTCAGAAATCTGTTTTAATAGCTTCAGAACAATAGGATTCAAGCCATGGCACTGTCTATAGGAGCTGGTATCTCTCATTGCTTAATTGCAAGGAGCATTTGAGTCTTGGCCACCATCCCGGTTCATAATGTTGTTAAGTTGATAGGGGAGCTGTAAACTAGGCTTATTATATCCACATTCTGCTATCCTCTGCATCTGACATTCCTGGAGACAACTCATGAACAAACAATGCTAGATATTTCTTGTGTTCTGCAGTAAAGTCCAGATGACAATAGATGAAAGAAGCTAAATGAGAGTGGAGATTACATTTCCTTATGTCATTTCAGTGTTTCTTTATTTCCTTTCACATTCTGCTTGACTTTTCATTCTAATCTCGAGCGTGGCTTGTTCTAGACACTTTGTCCAACTCCAGAAATAGCTGCATACAGCTTGTCTTTATACACTCCTGTGTCACTTTAAAGAGGACCTTTCAGCACATTCATTGGTATGTGAAGGGATTTAATGACCCTGCCTTCAACCTGCTCAGACTCCAGCAAGAGTCAGTAAATGACAAGGAATGTAAAAAATTTGCTTCTGCAGAAGATGTAAACGATTGTTGTATTCATTCAGTTAATGCAAATAATTTTCCTGTATCTTCATGAATATTATTCCAGTGAGCAACCATAAACAGAAGAGAGATGACTGCCAGTATGTGGCATAGGATCTAACTATCAAAATCATTGAGCAATAATGGTTATTATGAACAAAGTTATGAATTTTTATATATACACATACAGGCAAATCCTCAAAATCCTTCAAAAAGCTTGAATTTTTCTAACTCATCAGAGGCTCTTCCCTCATTATTTAGAGTTTTCTGGACTGTTAATTTTAATTTTCGCATTCATTTTGTTCAAATTTTTCATTATCTGACTGCCAGAGTAAGTTGAAGCTTGATGAAAGCACAGTGTGAAGTTGTCTAACATCTGAAGCTTTGAAAAGTTAAAGGCACTTTGAGTACTATTAAGAATTACATTTTCTAAATTATTTGACATGGCCAAGAAATTCACACCCTTCCCCATCCAAATACCATTTTGAGGATGATGAAGAAATACAGGGAAAATAGGGGCTTTTTGTATTATGATGCCTCATCTAGAGCATATTGAAAATTCATAATATTAGCATATGTAAACTGGTAAGTCTGCGAGGCATTTTTCAGTTGTGCTGGAGCAAGGTCCAGGCTGGTTGCACACCCCAAGACAAGAAAAGAAAAGAAGCATTATTTTAAGTAAAAAAAGTCACAGATATAGCAAGATCAGTGCTTTCTGCTGAATGTATTTAGGTTGTGTCTGAAGGACAGCAGAAACAAACAATTCATTCCCATCTTTGCTGATGCTCCAGAGCTGAGTCACCTCTGAAACCCAGGCTCACACACATCCAAACCACTCTCCCTTGCCTCAGGACGCGCTTTGCTCCACTTCCAGTTTCCAGTTTTCCCATCCTACATTAAACCTGGCTTCCCTTCAGGTAGGGGAATCCTACATTGCTGTCCCAGCTCCAAAATCCTTTCACTTGCTTTCAGAGCACTGCAACGTGCCTCTGGTTTTAGTCCTGTTGTTCCACATTACCCCACTGTTCAACAACCCTTCTTGTGCAGTATCTTTCCATCTCCCTGTGTACAAAGAGGAATTTAGATCCCCTTTTGCCCTTTCCAGGAAGTAAGGGGATTTATATCTAGCTAGGTTATGAAAGACATATTAGGAAATCTCAGTTGTTTTCCTTGCTTTGCTCCTGCATCATGGTTTGACCCTGTAAAAATCACATGCATCCAGATCTAGGTGCACTAAAGCTGCACAAAATGTTGATGAGGGGCTGCAGAGCTGCTCCTGCCAGACATGATGGACATGGCAATAGAAAAAAGAGAGGTCTAAAGCAAAAGAAACTCTTAAATTTCTTCTTTTGCAACAGATATCTCCCTGTGCATCTCTTCAGGGTTGGTACAAGAAGTCAATGATTTAAAATGGGTATGCCTATGCAAATTGATGTGGCCATTAGTGGTCCCTGCACAGGGCTATTTCCCTGTTCTGGCTCTTTGATAAGTAAATTTCAGAGA
>VYXD01015912.1:578046-588825 GCA_013397195.1 Hylia prasina | reverse complement strand
AAAAAAAAAAAAAAAAAAAAAAAAAAAAAAAGGTAAAATGTGATTCAGAGGAGAGAAAAAAATAACCTAGTTTTCTTTGTGGCCACACACATGAGGGCAGGCTGGGTGATGGGCATGCAAGGCAGGACCTGTGGCAAACTGTGGCAGAGGGATCGCAGTGGGAGAGTGGAGGGACTGAACACTGAAGCCTTTTAGCAGCACTGTGCCTCCATGGAAATGTGGAAGGAGAAAGCAACACAGATCACGTCTCACAGTGTTCAGGCCAATTGGTGTTGGGATGGCTCCAGTATGGAAGGAGAACTGGTACATCAACAGACTTCTAAAATCTCAGGCTTAATTAAATTTAGAAAAAAATAAAATCAACATATTTAGGCATTTTTTTCTTTTTCAGACATCAACTAGTTAGTGGTTGTTAATTAACAAATGATCCCAGTGAAAGCTGCTGCCTAATAAATCATTCATTAACAGGCCATTTCAGTGGGGCTGTTGTTTCCAAGCACTGTATTTAGCTGTTTGAAACAACCTTCCCATACTTCAGGGGAATGAAGCAGTTGCGATTTGGTCATTACCTGATGGTTAATGATGTAAAACTTTGTGAGCTGGATTGAGAAGTGATGGTTGTGCTCTTAGGTTTTTTTTTTCAGATCTGGATGATTCCAAGGGAGTGTTAGGGGATTTGTGGGGTTACTATGGTGATCGGTGCCCGATAAAACCACAGGTGATGATGGACGTGTGTTGCAAACACAGATATGTAGACCTTGCTTCTCTATGCTTTCAATGCCCAGAAGATTTTGATATCACTAGGCTATCAGTTAGGGTGAGATTAACTCTTGTGCTGCTCCCCCAGATGACCAGCTCTTGAAATGTAAATAGCTGAACGCTTTTCACTGCAGTTACCCTGAACTGCTGTTGGGGTTTTTCCACTCTACTTCTTTAGTAAGGATTTAGAAATGGCAACACATTGATGAAAAAATTGTTGGACCTTCCTTACATTTTTGCTTTTGCTCTTTTAGTTGCAGTTTTGTTTTCTTTTTCAAAAGTCAGAGGCTGGATGCAGTGATGCTAGTTCAATGTTTTTAGCCTGTGGGATAGAGGGATCCTCTCCACTCATTGCAGAGAGGTGTATCATTTCCTGCCCTAACAGTGGTGATACGACTCTAAATGTCAATCCTTAATTTCCTTGTGCATTAATTCCATTTCAAATTTGAATCCCAATTTCAGCTGACATGGGAAGCTATTCCATGGATGCAGCATTTCCACTCTACAAAGAACTCTGTTTCAGAATGTTATACCAAGCAGATTATGAGAATATGGATGGATGCATATGGATACCTCACCTGTAGTCTGTAAATAATTCAAATGTTAATTGTTGTGTTTGGCACTTCAGTGATGGCTTTTCCTTCAGTAATACCTCAAGCCCTCAAGCAATTATTAGGATCCTGCTGTGCTGAGTCTGATACACTTGGTTAGAAAGGGCAGTCTACGGCCCAGAGTTTGCTCTCTAGTTACACAATCCAGACTTCCAAGAAAATATCATTAAACAAACCAAAAAGGAGCAAGATTCTTTTATTCCTGTTTATCATGTCAATTAGCCATAATCACTCCTGCTGATTAAAAGGTTTGCATTCAGTCCATTGCTGGGCTGACAGAGAAGTGCCTAATGTGTTGCATCACAGAGATAAAGTTCCAAAAATCCCCATATCAATAAAAATGTTGTGGCAAATAAGGATGCTGTCTTTTCTGATGCTCCAGCTGACAGTATTTCTGGGAAGAGTGAAGATCAGTCTAGATCATATAGTGTTAAGGACCCATAAACCTCACCTCAGCCTAGCTGCTTGTTCTAGGATGGGGGTTTTTGTTTGTCTTTAGCTACTGATGTGATTAAACACCTTATAAAAATGTAGCCTGTACACTTATCTGTACAAGACGAATGAATACACAGCCTTAAAATGAAAACACAGGACTAGTGAAATTTATTTCTGGTTCTTCCTGAAAGAGATGGGATTGCTCAGTCTGGAGAAGAGAAGGCGCCAGGGAGACCTTAGAACAGCTTCCAGTAATTCCCATCTTTTTACGTGGGCAGATAATGATAGGAAAGGGGGAATGGCTTTAAACTAGAGGTAGAGAGATTGAGATTATATATTAGGAATGAATTCTTTATTCAGTGTGCAGTGAAGCTAAGCATTCCCAGACCACTCGATCCCTGGAGGTGGTCAAGATCAGGTTGGATGAGGCTTGGAGCAGCTTGTCTAGTGCAAGGTGTCGCTGCCCATGGCAGGGGTGTTAAGACTGGATGATCTTTAAGGTCCCTTCCACCCCAAACCATTCTGTGACTCTGCCATAACTGCACATTTGTCCCTCGCTGTTCGCTGCATTGCCTTGGTTCCCTGTCTGCTCTGCAAGGTCTGCTGCAGGAGATGCCGCACAAGTAGAATTATCCTGACAAATCTCATCAGATATCATGGGGTTGAGTTCTTAGAGATCTTCCTGCATTAGAGCTTTTTCTTCTCTTTCAATCAAGTCTAACATGAAGGTGAAAGAGCCAGTGCTGTCCTTCACTGCATTTTCTTTGTTTACTCATCAGCCTTTCAAGGTCCTTGAGAAACACTGATGGAATATGCTTTCCTTTATGTGGTGTGTATGCAGCTCAGGAGCTCTTCTCATCTAAATTGTCTTTGTTCCATGAGGCCAGATTTCCTGGGCTGTATTCTGAGCTTCCTAATTAAGGCACTTGGGTCTCTGAAGAGCATTCTACACTCTTTTCTAGCCTCATAAAACACACATAGAGGTGATGCTTCCTTTTGTTAGCACCACTCTTACTGCTGAATAAAATCTTCATGTTTATATTATATATATATTTCTATTTCTGTACATCTGTATCTCTCTCTCATCAACTTTAGCCCGTAATACCAGAGCCTTTCTCTACAACAGTGAATTATTTATATCTTGTTGTGGGTAGTGGCGTTTTTTCCATGCTGGACTGCACCGTGGTGTTTTCTTAACTCATGAGTGGTTTGCCTCTCAAAAAAGGACTTAAAAGCATAGCACTGTTACAAAGAGAGGATCAAAGCCTTATCCCAGCATCCTGGTTGGTTTGTCCTTTTCAAAACACTTGAAAACAGAGACAATATGCTGTCTGTGATTTCATCCTACCTACTCCAGGGCTTTGTGTACATTTCTTGTTCACATATCATATTTCAATGATGCCAGCCCAGCATTTTATTTATAAAGCTATTCAATCACCTTTCTTTAAAAGGTGCATTTTAATAGGTGCCAACATAAGACCAGCTGAGCCCAGGCAGTCCTGTTGATGCCAAATACAGAAACAAATAAAAAAATGGATCTTGTTTTAAATATATATTAAATGTATAAATATTTATATTCTATTTAATGTATTTATATATTAAGATGTATGTATATGATGTATCAATGCATAACACAATATATATATATTTAATATAAAAATGTAGTAAATCTTAAAAGTTCTGTATGAAGATTAAGAGAAGCTTTTTCGTCAACCTCAAAGAACCAGCTTAGGGTCTTTGGGTCACTACATTTTCTTCCCTGTTTCCACATGGAAGATATGTGGGAGGTTTGGCACAGAGAACTTACTTTCCTTAACAATGTGCAGACTTTTACAAACCATATGTTGCTAACTTTTCTGAGTCAGAAGAATTAATTTATATTCAACTTAGGAATATTTATTGCACTTCCTAAATTACCTCAGAATCTGTAGATCAATGCTCATGTATATGTGTGTATATATATATATATATATATACATGCACACGAATATATATATGTGTGTGTGTGTGTGTGTATATATATATATACACATATACACATATAATTGAGAATGTCTCATGGTTAAAAGGTTGCAGCAAGTTGCAGGGGAGGCCAGAAACATACAACACACAGTGACATAAAATATATCCACCTTCCCTTTAGACCAGGAAAACCACAAGAGGGAGAATTTCCCACCAATTTCCATTCTGCTCTGGTATTTTGAGCCACCTTCTCGTGGAAGGTTTCTTCATGTTTATTCCATCCTTCTCCTCCCTCACATCCTTGGTCTTCTTATCCTTACCAGCCAAAATTCAGAGCTCACCACCTGTGCACTGAGCAAGCAATCAAGTCCTCAGCAGCACAGGGATGGACACCCGTTCTTTATACAGATTCATGATCAAGAGGATGCTTCCATTTTGGTTCCCATTTAAGTGGAAATCTGCTCTGTCAACATCAAAATCAGGCTTTAAAAGGATATTTGTCATTCAGGCTTTACTGTTGCAACAGCACAAGAGAAAAGTGGGTAAAAATCCAGAAATCATTACTTAGTCCCTGGGTATCTAATAGATCTGTGTGACCCAGCAATCCATCCTGCAGCTGAAACCCCTGTTAGAAGTAGCACTTCCCAAATTCTGTGAAAAATATACACTGAGCAGTCACTATATAGCAGAGAATTTTAATTCAAGATAAGGAAATCTCAGTGAAATTCCCATTTAAGGATGGGAAGGGGAGAAAGGTGACCTCTAAGATCATCAAGTCCAACCACTAATGCAGCACTGCCAAGCCCACTAAACCATGTCCCCAGGTGCCCCATCTACGTGTCTTTTAAATACCTCCAGGGACTGTGATTCCTTCACTTTCCTGGGCAGCTGGTTCCAAACCTTGACAACCCTATCCATGATGAAATTTATCCTCATCTCCAATCTAAACCTCCCCTGGTACAACTTGAGGGCTTTTCTCCTTGTCCTGTGAGATGTTACTTGTGAGAAAAGACCAACCCCCACCTGGCTACAAGCTCCTTTCAGGCAGTTGTAGAGAGGGATAAGGTCCCTCCTAAACCTTCTTTTCTCCAGGCTAAACACCCAAGCTCCCTCAGAAGCTCCCCATCAGACTTGTGCTTGAGACCTTCACCATCTCCATTGCCCTTCCCTGGACACACTCCAGCACCTCAGTGTCCTTCCTGTTGTGAGGAGCCCAAAACTGGGCACAGGATTCAAGGTGCAGCCACACCAGTGCCCAGTACAGGATGAATAACAAGGACAGAAGAAAAGATGGTCACATCCTGATCTGATGCTGGTCTCTGTGGCCACATTTTTAGTGAGTCAGGAACAGTTTGTGCCATTGGAAAATCTGGTCCTATGTCTTGGAAGAGTAAGTTGGCCACTCTAAAGAAGAGGCACATTTCATCATTTTTATTCTGGGCTTTGTTTCCAAGAGTGACTGACAGCTGACCAGAGGGAGGTGACAAGAGCTACTGAGGTCATTTGTCTCCCTCCTCCCTCGACAGCACATATGACATCTTAGGGAGTTCGGCCTTTGGCTCTTGGGGAAGACAAACGGCAGGCTCATTCTACAGAGGAAAAGTTCTTGAAGCATTACAGAAAAATAGATAAAATAGTCCCATTAACCAGGCAGGAGAAAACAAGCATACTTCTCTCAGTCTTCACTGTATGATGTAATTCCTTCCTACTTTCCTGGCATGCCAGATCACATCTTTATGTTAAATTATGCACTGCAAAGGAAGAGTATCAGAGCCCCAAACATAGCAGTAGGCATTATTGGATTTACTTTATTGCCTGTTGTATAGATTGGAAATAGCTTAGAAGCTCTTAACTCTTCAAACAGAGGAAATTTTGCCACCCACAGGTTGAAAATGTTGGTGAGAATCTTGCTTTCATTTCACAAACAAGTGGTTAAAATGTCTAATGTTTGCATTGCCAAAGACGATCATGCAGAGATATTGAATAACCTGTAAAAAATTATGAAGTTCACTTCGTAACAATGACACTTGAACACAATGACAATACAGATTTCTCCTTTCTCTTTACCTTTTGTTTTTGAGCTTGCCAAATGTGTGTTTTATGGCTTTCTCTGTGTTACTGCTGGTAAATATCAAGATGGTGCTAGTTGTAAGGCACTAGCAGAAGCAGATTAAAATCTTTTTAATCTTGGACCAGGAAATTTTTTAAAGAAAATTATGGGATGGGAAGGGAGAAGAAAGTGTTCTGCCTACCTAAATGTATGTGCTAAAGCCAGTGTTACAAAATACTGAATAATTTTAAAAAGCTTTAATTTCCTAAGTAGGAAAAGATATGTACTTATGGGTACACATACAAACACACACACTTTTTTTAAACAGTTGCTTTGAAAAGGTACATATTGATTTACATCAAGTGGAGATTTGGCTCCATGGCTAGGATCACACATGCCCAGCTCTCCTCCATGTCGGATTGTCTGAATTCTGGTTGGACTTTTCAATGGTACCTCATATTTGAAATAATATAATGTATATCATAATATTATAAATATGTCTAATGTATATAATCTCAGCATTAGTGAAGCCAAACTGACCAGTCCAGTATAATTTTCTTACATACCAGGGCCTAATTCTGCTTCTTACTGATAGCAAGAGGCTCAGAGCAGGACCATGCTTGGGAGTGCCGTGCTTCTGCTGTGCAGCTCACGCTGCCTGGGCATCACACACTATTTATATTTACAGCTAAAGACAGATATGCAATTGTGCCTTGACATATACATGCAAAGCTTTCTGTTTCTGTTAGTTTTGGAGCTCACTGTCTGGATCATGTTCTATTATTACAAAAAGTTAAGTCTTGCCGACAAGGTATTTACTCGATCCTTGACATTGTGCATTAGCGGTTCAGGCACCACAGGCAGCTCACAGCTCGAGGATCTGCAAAGCCTTGAAGAGATGAGAAACCCACTGCCAAGCACAGAGACAAACTGCTGGTGTTTGTTTCTTATGATCAGATAACTTGCTGATCCATTTGATTTGGCTCTGTGCAGATTTTGTTAAGAATGAAGAGGAGCAAATTGCATGCATGGGCTTTGGTATATTCCCAGCTTCACCACTGCTCCTCTACCTGTTTGCTGCAGGACATTTTACTCCTTGGCCAATCTCAAAACAAGGCTGCAGAGAGAGGATAGAGGATAATAACAGAACCAAATTTTTATAGTGTTCAGGTGGAGTCCCCAGTTCATTCTGGCGCCCGAACAGGTTCAGGAACTTAGCTCTCTTTACTTGTTCGGCTGATTGGTTTTTGCCTAGGAAAAGACACTGATTTTCCCGTTCTTTCAAGGTGAAATATATCATAGGATCACAGAATGGTTTGTGTTGGAAAGCACCTTAAAGATCATCTCATTCCAGTGCTGCTGCCAGGGGCAGGGATATTCATTAGACCAGGTTGCTCAAAGCCCCATCCAACCTGGCTTTCAACACTTCCAGGGATGGGGCATCCACAGCTTCTCTGGGCAACCTTTGCCAGTGCCTCACATCCTCTGGTATCTAATCTAAATTTACTCTCTGTCAGTTTAAAGCTATTCCCCTTGTCCTGTCACTACCTGCCCTTAGAAAAAGTTCCTCTCCAGCTTCCCTGTAGGACCGCTTTAGGTACTGAAATATTGATCACATCCACATAATTCCTGACCGGGGCTGCAATGTACAGGCATAACCCAAGTGTCTGGTAATGATGAGCTGTGCATTAAGCCAGAACACAGAAACTAAACAACAAAAACCCCACCAGAAATTCTGCTCTACAACTGAGACTTAGAGGCTCATGCTGGTTTTGCCATTTAATTTGCCACAGGATAATTAGAGCCTCCTACGACGATTTTCACTTTGTGAAGAGGGAGATGCAAGCCCTTCACACAGTCTCCTTCCATGCATAAGGCATTTCTCTCCTGCAGCTCTTTTTTTGCCAGCATGGGGTGCAGGGGCTGGCAATTGACCACAGCAGTTTGAGAGAGCATTTTTACTCATGCATATAACAGTGTTTATGCCTTTTATTTTTCTGTGTGAGATAAGCTTATTAGTTTTGTTAATGCATTAGAAAAATACATTTAACACATTTGAAGTGCCAGGAGAAGGAAGAGTTTGTATTGTTTGTGACTCTATAACACTTCATACCCATTGCAGTAAAGGCCCATTTTCTCCTGGGAAGTTCTACAGGTCCTATGTGGGGCTAATTTTTCTGTGAGGTTATGACACCTCCCTAGCATGAAAATAAGCATATTTTCCCATTCTGTGATACGTTTCAAAGTTCAAAATACTCTTTTTTCCTTGGGAATTTGTCCCTTTACTCTGGTGAATGTTAGTTTTAATTTAAAAAAAAAATTCAGTGCAATGAAGGACATACATAGGGCTGATGACCTAGACATAAATATAGACATGGACCAGAGCAATGCCAGCTTCTATGCCTCTGCATGTAGAAGCCTCTCTTTGCAAGAAGGGTTAATTTTTGTAACCTACTTTGTGTTGGACACAAGCAAGAGATAGCTAAACTGAAATCTGTGTATGCAAGATGCTGAAAGATCCTTGCTCTTAGCTTGTGGTTATTTTACTCTTTCCAATCCTATTTAATATATTACATCAAATACTCATATTCACTTCTGTTTCCTTAATGAACTGACTAACAACATTATTTTCAAAGAAAGCCCTTAGATTTCATGAGCCCTATGGCTCTCTTGTCTAGTACTATTATAGAGTTTATATTGGACTTGATTTCCCTATCTCATGCTTACTCATCTCATGCTTGAACTTACACTATAAAATCTAAATTACATTATCCAGCCTTGCAGCCACCACACATCTCACCTTGTGTATTACAACAAGATAATTCTTCCTGGTGACTCTTAATTTCTCTATGGATGCAAATGAGAAATAGTTAAAAAGAAATGCATTTAAATCCCAAAAGACATGTGAAGATGCTGCTTGCATTTTTCTGTCTGATAAACCTCTGCATTTTTCTCTAGCTTCCTATAAGTCTCAAATATTCCACACTTATAAAGTGGAATAATCTGTGTGTGTGTTTTGGAAGTATGGCAATACAGAAGGTGTTACAGAGTTTTTATGTCTGTGCCAGTAATGGATTAAACCCAGGCTTTATACTTAAATCTGAGGATTAGCTTTCCCTGTAAAACTTGGCACAGACATCTTATGACTTCTCAAAGATGTGTTTTGGTCTAGTCATGGTATATCCAAATTCTGACTCTGGCCAGATGTTGATAAAACATTCTAGGACCCCAGATTCCTCACAGACAAACTCAGGAGAGAAACCTGCACTATATTAGAGAATGAGAAAGGAGCTTTCCTTTGAAATATTTCTTTGAAAGCAACTTTCTTGAAGGAGAAACAACTCCAGGCTACTGAACTTAAAAGGGACACCTATGGATCTGATCTGAATCTTGGAGTGAAGAGAACAGAACAGTCTTAGAATCATAGAATCATTTAGATTGGAAAAGATCTCTAAGATTGTCAAGTCCAGCCATTAATCCAGCACTATCAAGCCCACCACTAAACCACACTTGCAGGGATGGTGGTTCCACAACTCTGATCAGCCTGTTCCAGTGCTTGACAATTCTGTAGTAGTGTACCTTGAGCTATACCAGATGTATTGAGGAGGGAGAGATTCATACTCCTGGTCACACATGTGAGGATTCAAACACAATCCCTAGCAGTGCTGCTTAGACTTTTTAAGCCATTAAATCAGTAAGAGTGAGACAAAATCATGACAAGACTCAGTTAGTAATGTGGTGGGCATGGCAAGGAGCTGCAAAGGTGTGGGATGGCTCTTGGTGACCCGTGCATGGCATCAGGTCTTCTTTGGGGTGGCCAAGGTGACTGTGCTAGATGAGCATGAGAAGCCAGGGTATGGGCCAGTCAACAGCAGTATGGACTAGGATACAGGCATCCCTCAGAGGCTAACACAGAGACAGGCCAGTCACAGTGGGGTGTCAGCTGGAGTAGATTATAGAATTATAGAGTGGTTTGGGTTGGAAGGCACCTTAAAGATCATCCAGTTCCAACCCCCCCTGCCATGACACCTTCCTCTAGAGCAGGTTTCTCAAAGCCCCATCCGACCCAGTCTTGAACACTCACAGGGTGGGACATCCACAGCTTCTCTGGCCAACCTGTGCCAGTGCCTCACCATCCTCACAGGGAAGAATTTCTTCCTAATATCTAATCCAACTGTACCCTCTGTCAGTTTAGAAGTGCTCCCCCTTGTTCTATCACGCCCTTATTAAAAGTTCCACTTTGGTGCTCTTGCTATAGGTTTAGATTTTCTCAATATAGTTTTGCTCAGGAGTCCAGACATCTGATATTCTGGATGCTGCCCAAAGTAGGAGCTGCAAGCTGTCTACATCTCTGCCAGCTTCATGTAACATGGACACCCATCCAGCCATCCAAATATCAGTGTTTAACAACTCTGCCTCACCTGCTTACCCTGTGCGTCCTGTTTTATTTTTCTAACTAGAATTTACAGTTTCACCCTGCAGCACCCACAGAACACAAAAGAAGGAACCCTGTTCACCGCAGCAGTACTAACTCCAGTAGATGGAGCTGACAACTGCCTTTCCTCCCCCCGGCTGTTCATCTCCTGCAAGGGAAAGAAAAGACAGCCCATAAAGAGAGACTGAAAAAGAAAGTCACATGAATCAACACAAATAAGAGCATCTCACACAAAGAACAGACTCAATCAGCTGGGCAAGGGACCTGGTGGGAGTGACATACCCACCACGCTGCCAATTACAATGGAACCTGACTGCATTGTGATGGAAAAGACACATTTTTTCTTCTTCCTATAGCTACTTTGGTAATAGGCAATTTATCTTAATAACAGTGGGAAAGAAAATACTCTAGTGGAAGTGGTGTATAGCAACTAACTGTGAAGCAGGCAGAAAGAAATGCAGAAAGAAAACTTTGCTGCAGTCTCCATCACTCTTGTGTACCATACAGTATTTCCTTAAAAGTAAAAA
>VYXD01015912.1:567300-578029 GCA_013397195.1 Hylia prasina | reverse complement strand
GAGCGCACAGACAGTGGGCGCGGGGGTGGTTATCTTCCTGAATGTTTGCCCTTCTTGGGTACCTAATGCAGAAATTCAGATGGCTGAATATCATCCACAATTTCTGGAGCTCCATTTGCAGCACCATGGCAGCACCTCCAAACCCAGCAGCACCCAGTAGGCCACTTCTATCTTCCTTGAGCTGCCATTCTTGTGGTGATTTCTGTGTGCTGTTTTGCTTTGCAGTGAAATCCTCAGGTATATTCTGGCCTTAGTGAGTATTTTCATTATTTGACCTGCCTAATCAGAACCAGTTTTCAAACTCTATTTTTATTAACTTTANAAAGCTGATGGTAAACAGATGCTGTTCAGCTAATAGTGGTTGGTTCTCTAGGTACTCAAACACAGGGATGGGTCTGAAAAGAACAAAACCTTCCCAGCACTTGTTTTAATGAGTAGGCTTTCTTGCATTTGATCATCTGTTTTCTCAGAGGAAAATGTTAAGAAGGCTTGTGATTAGCCAGAGGCAATTCACTACCCAATATAACACAGACGTGGGGGAGTGAACTGCTGATGCTCCGTGTCACACACAGTCCCCTTCCCCCTCCCTCCCCATCCTCAGCTACTGTTGCAGCCAAAGCCAAGCCACTGGATGCACAACCTGGAATCATAAGATCAAAATAATTGCAAAACAATAACTTCTGAGCAAACCAAGGCAGCTTGCAGAGACTGTCAATCCCCACACTTACAAGCCGCAATCTATTTTCACCACCGTAGGCTGCCAGGTTAATTAAATGGGACTCCTCGTGGTGTCAGGAAGGAAGTCAAGCAGCAAGTGTTTGTAGAAACAGGCTTTAAAGAGAACAGCACATGAGAAAGGGAAGAAATTTCCCAGGAACACATGCTTTTGTACATTTGTTGGGCGATGTAATATGCCTTGGCTGCTGCAGAGGGTCCCTTCCTAAGTGGTGTCCTAGTTAGCCCTGGTGCAGTAATGCCTCTATTCCTCACTTCTAGGGATGTCGGGATGAATCCTCAGCTCAAAGTATTTTGTCATCAGTGCTATTCCCTGACAAAAAAGCCAGTCCAGAGAGCTATTGAATGCCTCCAGCTTTCGTGTTTTTCAGGATAAGCCCTGCAAGATTTCACATAATGTTTTTCTTCTTTTCCTCTTTTTTTTTTTATTACAGCCAGTGAGATAATGTTCCTGTGTTTCCTTCTTTTTTTATGACTCATAAAACTCACTCTCCCTTTAATGTAGAAGCAGCAGTATCCTCCTTCTTTGTGCTGAAAAGTGCACGATTACCACAATTAAGACAGTCATATAACATCTGACTGCTTTATTTTTCACATGTGAGAATACTGCAGGAGTTCCGTAGACTTGATAGCAGGAGTAGAAAAATGTTCATTTTCAGGAGTTCCCATTTCCTTATCCAGTATCTCTTCACCTTGACTCCGTTAGGAATTTAAAGCACTAAAGTCTCCAAGTCACACTAGTTGTCTATTACTATAAATCACTTCAATTTTGTTAACTGTTCAGTGCAACTGTTAACACTTACCCAGCTTGTGTCATACATTGATGATATTCCCTCCTAATTAAGGTGCATCCGTCCTTCCTTTTTCACACTAGACTCATGTAATGAGAAAAAGGGGATGAATACAAGGTTATATAGGACGTATTTCAATTCACATCACCTGTTTTGTATATTTAACTCAGAGAGCCATGTAAAATGGCTGTGGATTACCTGTGGCATCACTAAAGTTGCCCCATAAGTTTAGAATTGCAATAGGGAAAGGGACCAGCTAGACTGTCAGACCAGAGCTTAAGCAGCAGGAGTGTCTGCTGAGGTGGGAGACAAATCTGGTGGCTGAATTGAGCAGTTTAAGTGTGAATGAGCCTAAAGCACTTCCACTCTTCTTTAATACAGAATAATTATGGCGGACTTACTGTTGCCTGGATAGACAACATTGCATTGCAGAGCTGAATGTAACTCGTAAATCATGATACCCACATTAGCCTTTAATGATCATTTGTCCATTCAGTTAAAAAAATTCTGAGGGCACATCTTAAAGAGCCATCTTGATTTTTAGCATGTTTTAGGTAAATTACTTGTATCCTTCCATAAATTCCGTCTCTGACTTTCCTAGAACAATCTCTTTTCTATATTATTATTTAGACTATTTGTCTGGGTATGAATATCCACTCCTTTCATTTATGTGCAGATCCAGGTTTTATTACTAAACAGACTGTAAACAAAATCAATCCTTTTTTTTTATACAAAAAAATGAAGAATTTAGTGGAGAAAGATGGATTATCTATAGGTTTCTGAGAAGTTTTACTCAATTTAGAAGGGAAAAAGACCTAATTCTCTGTCATGTTTTATGTGAGTTCAGAGTTATTCCTGTGAAACCCTTTGGCATAATTCCTGTTCACCCATTTTACACTTTCCATAAGAGCTGTAAGACTGTATGTGTGCAAGAAAGAAAACCTTGGCTGTTTTTAATGCTTCATTCCTTTCAAAATAAGTATAGAGCTCAGCAAAAATTGCTATCAGACCCCTAGTATCAATGACCATTCTTTATGCTAATCTTTCCATTTCCTGCTATTACCAGTTCCAGGGTCAACAGCTAAAAAAAAGTAATACTGAACTATTGTAAAATCATCTGTCATTTTATTTTCTCCCCTCAGTCTCTTAAAGAGTGTCTGCAATGAATTACCTCCATGTCTGAAATGAATTACTACTCCATCCCACACAAACACACCATCATTACCTGCCCCAAGCAAGGTCTGGAACTATATTGCTCTTGTATGTTAAACAATAGTCAAGCAATGGTGAGATGCAATTGATTATGTGAAACGTTAGAAAGCTTTAGTAAATCAACTTCTCTGAAGTCATCTGGGCTTTAGGTGTAGCTGGTTTTGGTTTAAAAGGTTATTACACTTTCTTTTCTTTCTTTTCTTTCTCTTTCTTTCTTTCTTTCTTTCTTTCTTTCTTTCTTTCTTTCTTTCTTTCTTTCTTTCTCTTTCTTTCGTCTCTCTTTTCTTCTCTGCTCTTTCTCTTATATTTTTTCATTTTCTTTTGCTTGTTCTTTTGCTTTCTTTCAGTTCCTTCCTTCCTTTTCTTTTCTCCCCTCCATTATTCCCTTCTTGTTTTTCTCTTTGAAAATTATCTTGATGTTGACGCTGCAGAAAGTAAATTGTCCAAATCTTTGAGAAACATGCCCTGTCCTTCCCAAGACCCTACTCCCCTTTCAAATCCCAATTCACACTATAGACGGAGATAAACTTTTTATCTTGAAGCCAGACTGGTGCCTCGCTCTGATCTCTTTTACTGGAAACAGCTACTTCATTCTTCTGATGCTTAGAAGTGTTCGTCTCATTTTCAGTCTCAAATCATTCACACCATTTTATACTACCTCAGTTGCTTTTCTCTCTTGCCAGTGTTTACCTGCTTGAAATACGACATATTGCATATTGCCTGCCTGCATTTGTTTTCCTATATTAGGCAAGACAAATCAGCTTAACAGGTAATTCTCCTTTGGTTTTTGTTTGTTTGTTTAGGAATGCCCTATTGTAATTTAATTTCATTTCTTCAGGGGCAAATTTTCCTAAATCAGAAGAATCCACCAGTTTGTCATTCAGGTCACACCACAGTAGTGAAACTGTAATCTAGAGGCAGTGCTCCCCACTACATTGCAATTAAAATCCCCCTAAACCACTAATTGCGATTAGAATACCACTTTCCTATAACAACAGACAGCCTATTAAGTGTTAAGACAGTTTGGAAGGAAGGCAAACCAGCACATCTCTTCAATTTTTAGCACAAAACTCGATAAAGTTTGTGTTCAAATTATTTCCCATTTCAAACCAAACTTCAATCCAACCTGATTCCCAGCACCATTATACAAGCCATAAACAGTGTCCATACATTTCCATTTTTTAATCAAAACCCATGTATACCTACATCACTGCAATGAGATTCCACAGACATAGTGTGTGTGCCCTTTACAAGGTTTGCAGTGGAAATGGGGTTACTGTGAGATTCACTTTTAATGCCATGGTGCCCAGGCACTTGTTTCTGCTTCTTGTTTCAACTCTTGTTTTCATTCTTCTGCTCAGGTGCTGCTTCTGTTTAAAAGTATCGAGTTAGTTTGAGGAGAAAGTATGCTGGAGCCCAGTATAAATGAGAACAATCTCTAGTAGAGCTGCTGCATGGTGCACATAAATCATGCCAAGGAGAGGTGAAGGCTGAACTGTGCCCGTGTTACTCCCACTCTGGTATTAGGCAAGAAATGCACAGAAGTGAATGTGTGGCGGGGCAGCGGCTCATGCTGCGGCACCTTTCTGGATGGCACAAATGAGAAAGTCACTGGAGCTGCTGCATTGTATCACTGTAATGGGGGTCAGGCTCCAGAGCGGCAGCACTGTATCTATTATAGGGAAATATCAGATACACACAAACGAATAATCAGTGCTTTGCCCTGCAGATCTCTTACTGGTTTTGGTGTATATTTGGATCAAGGGGCAGAACCTTCTTTTCAAGTGGTGTGCTGGGAAATGTATTGGGTTAGAGATTTGGCTCTGATGTGCACTGAGATCCCTAAGACAGATTTCAAAAGCTTGTATGATGAGCACTACAGGCATGGGGAGTAAAAAGATTTGTAGTGTGGTCCCAAACATTCTAGTTGCATGTTCTGGTGCACACCAAAAAATTGCTTGCAGAGTTGTTGTTAGCATCATCTGTTACTTAACCAGCTGAAATGCAAACAGGTGAAGATCCTGCTTCAAACACAAATCCATAATTGTTTTGAATGCTTAAAATTTTTTAATGTGGTTTCTTCTCAGCCCACACCTGCAAGGAAAAGAACTCGTGGAATCATAGAATCACAAAGTGGTTTAGGTTGAGAGGAACCTTAGAGATCAACTAATTCCAAACACTCTCCCATGGACAGAGACACCTTCCACTACAGCAGTTTTCTCAGAGCACCCCCCAGCCTGGCCTTGAACACTTGCAGGGATGGGCATCCACAGCTTCTCTGGATATCCTGTGCCAGTGCCTCATCACCTTTGCAGTAAAGAATTTCTTCCTCAAATCTAATCTAAACTTCTGCTCTATTTGATTAAAGTCATTCCCCCTTGTCCTATCACTGGCCATCACCATCTCCATATATAAAACATACTGTCCAGTGAAATGAGGGGACTTGCCAAAGTTTTGAACAGAAAAGGGTGAAAATTTACTGGTTTTGGGGCATCACTTGAAAAAAAATACCAAGAGCCCCTGAAACATCCTGAGACAGCCAGATATCCAGCATCCATCCACTCATCTATGCTAGGCAAAGCAGGATATGGCACAGGCAGTGTTGAAAAAGACAAAATGTTTCTGTTAAAAGGGACAATCTCATTGCTGAGTTTAACTGTTTTGCTGTGTGCAAAACAGAGCTGAGAGTTGGTAGAGGATAGGACAAGACTATCTTGTAACAACTCTTTTCAATCATTAGCCAGGAGCAATAATTATGCTTTAAGAATAAAAACCTGAAACAAAGCCTGAGCAGTGTAGAGGTTTTGCAGGGGTTTCATCATATTGAGTACCTTCACTGGTGTATTTGTAAGCCAGAGGAAAGTCTTTTATACAGCTGTGGCTGAGCCCTCACTTTATAACTGAACTTCAGATTTCATCAGTGATTTATCAGTGATAAATCGAGTGTCTCACAGAAAGTTCTGTTAAACCACTAAGCACTAGGAATTGCATCAGATCAGCAAACACGAGCAAGAAGCAGAGTCTGTCCACAGAGCAGTGAATTACTTGGCAAGGGCTCAATGGCTTGGGGTGATTCCAGTGTTTTTAACAACAGAGGAGCAGTGATGCTCCCAGCTTCCAGACTGCACACCCTGTGTAGGCTCAGCACCTTACCCTTTCTGATCACTCCCAACACTGCTTCAGTGCCCTTCAACCAGCTACAAAACCTGCCTTCATTATTTACTGTTGGCAAGAGAAAAACAATTTTCCATAAAATAGTGGGATTTTTTATGACTGCAGAATTTTTTTTTTGTGCTCTTTATCATCCCTATTTATTGTCACCTCTCCACACCACTCTGGAGTCTCTGTTTGTCTCTCTGTTTACTTTAGGTATATGAATTGTGCACCAAATAAATGTGCATTTACCAAGGGGTGAGTCACAAACCATCTTCCTTGGCTGGCTTTTATGGTGATCTGGCCGCTATCCAAAACATCCGTCCTGGCCCATTTACAGCATTGTGTGGCCAGCATTCAGATGCTCTGCAGGGCCCTTAATGCTGTTGGCCATGGCTCTCAGCAGCTCTCATCTCAATAGTGCAGCCGAGCAGTGAGTCAAGAGGCCGCCGACACGGTCTGTGCCTATCATGAGGTTTTTTGGAGGACGTGGGCACACAGTCAAACCTCACTGAATTGCTGTACTTTGATGAGTTACGGCTGTGCAGCTGGGCCAGCATGTTCTGAGCTCCCTCTCTGCAAAATAGAAGAATTTAGTATAAGGAAATAATATATTTTATATATAAGGAAAGATATATTTTCCTCCTTACAATTAGGAACGTGCCTCAGGACAGGAGCAGATTTACCCCATGGACGTCACAAGTGCATTTCTGTGCTTCTCAGCATCAGCCAGTGTGGAATGCACCTCTGCATCACACAACAATGTCCACTCCAGACACATGGGACCTGCACCCACCCTGCTGAGGTACAGCAGCACAACTGATGGAATGTTATTAGGCCTCCATAATTCAGCTGCATTTGTCAGTGTGTCTTGTCCTAGCGAGAGAGTTCTACAGTCATTGTGGATTCGTTCCCCAAAGCAGTAAATTTTTCTTTATGTCATCAGGGCTGCTCTCTCTCAAAGGGACTCTAGTCCTCATTCCCTCATGCAAACATCTGACAGATGTTCAGAAGGGGAACAGGATGGTTCAGGAAGTCTTTGAGAAGGACAGAGGAGGGTTTGCACTTAGCAAATGCAAATTTGTGGAAAAAAGGAGGAGTATCACAGAAAAGGTGATGGGAAAACTTCCTTCAGGCTCAGCAAAAAGGACTGCAGTTACTCCAAAGCCAGTTCCACAGATACTGAGTTTGGAGCATCCTCACTAAATCTACTTAAGAATACAGTAAGGTGGTCCTACTTCAAATTGTTTTGTACAGCAGCAATACCCCTCAGAGTTGTCTGCTGTTTCTGACTTAATCAATAAAGGCCATTAGAAGCTCACTTTTCTGCTAATGCTACTCTGAGTACACCTTGTTGGGAGGGTTTTTGTATGACATTAAATGACACAGTGCATTGATTTTTTGTGAGAGATACACCTTAGGGTTTTTGTCATCCCATCACATAACACAATTTCCTTGCAACATTTCTAACTGCTGGAACTTAATATTCACTGTCAATGAAATTCTTTACTAAATTTTTTTTTTTTAAAGAGAAGTGAAAGCAAATGTCTTTAAAATATTTATATAGATATAGATTCAGCTGGTATGAGAATGTCAAGTCACCTTATTTATGTATGCATATATGTATATATATGTATACATCTATATTTATACAGCTAATTCCACCATCATTCAAGTATTGTTTTTTTTTAGGAAGTGGGTCCTAAATTCTCTCCTGAAAGGCATCCAACAGACATTCCTGGAAGTTCTCTGACTATATATTGCATACAGTAAAGCATGATACTTCTAAAACCTTTGTCCTTCCACAGCAAGTTGAACAGCATTTCTGAGAGGCTAAGTGCAGACCTCAGGACTCAAGCAAACTATGCAAATGAGGCTTTGGGATCTGAAGCTGAGCTGGCAGATCCTTAACATGTGTGTTCCTATTGTGAGTTGACAAACTAGTCCACAAACCAGTACAATATCCTTAGGCCATCCCAAACTGGATTTCCTTCAAAATCATGGAATGACAAAGTGGTTGATGTTGGATGGGACCTCTGCAGATCATCTGGTCCAAGCTCTCTGCTCAAGCTGGACCACCTAAAGTCAGTTACCTAGGATTGTGACCAGATGACTTTTGAATATCTCCAAGGGTGGAGACTCCATAAACTGTCTGAGCAACACGCACCAGCACTTCGTCAACCTCCCAGTAAAAAAAAAAAAAGGTTTCTTTCTTAGCAGTTTCCACAGTCTATTGTCAGAACGCTGAGCTCTGCAGCTCCTCACGCACTTAAAAACAGCAACAGAGTTGAATTTGAATGCCACAGAAGACCATAAAAAAGGCATTATGTTAAAGATTCTCAGGTCACTTAGAGAAGGATTCATCTCAGGCAGTTTTAGTGAGGCAGAACAGAACCATTAGTTCCAAGCTGGTCCTCCAGGCAGTCTGGCATTCAGCGGAAAGAGACCAGTATCTCTAGAGCATGATGATCTCCACCAGAACAAGTGCCTCAGGGAACAAGTTGCACTTCAGAGGTGCTACAGTATTTCCATTCTCATCATTACAGAAAGTGCCCTGCTGCTGAAACAAAACTGCTGAAATCAAGTGCATTGGATGCCTCTCCTGGTTCAGAGGTGCTCATTCTCTGGCAGCTGCTGGGAACAGCGCTGGTCCTGGCCACAGAGAGGGAAGATACGAACTCAGGCTTAGGCATTAGAGGGCTGAGCATCTTCTGCTTTCTTCCTTAAAAATAAACTGGGATCTCTGGATGATGGGCCAGTGAAGAGTTTACTAAAATGGAAAATAGTATTATAATAGTGTTAGATTACAAATAAGCCACATGTACCACATGTACATGATGGAGCAGATGTAAACATGATTTGTTTCTCTGCAGATCTTCTCCAGGCTAATTTGAGCTTGATTGCAACAGTGGATAAAAAGACAGTTGATTGTATTTAACACGGACTTGAAACAAAGGTCTTTAGCAGAAGAGATTAAGGAAAACATGTATGATTAGAAAATATTTAATACACTCTTTTCTGACTTGAAAAAGTAGTGAGGAGGGAAGGGGCAACACTGGCAGATGACAGAAAAGCAGTGACAGGGCCAGAAGAGTCTAAGGAGGGAATCCAGGGCCACCTTCCAAATCAGAGGAACAACAGAACAATTGTCTCAGAAAACACAGATGAGAAAAATCAGAGGTGAGAATACACAGGTTGGAGACTCCAGTACATTGATAGATTCTGAAGGGGTTTAGGAGAGGATTAGTTGGTCCCTATGAACAACAGTTCAGTGAAATCATGCACTCAGTGCAGAACTGTTTTTAGGTAAATTGCTAGAATATGAAAACTGGATTTTGAGAATAATACCACAAATGGCCTAATGTCATATGGCTATGGTGGCAGGAGCTTAGTAAGCTTAGTCACTTAGTAAGTGACTGGTTCAGGGAATTTTAATCAGCCCTTCAGAAATTTGATTTCAATGCCAATGCCAAAAATGGTAGTTTTTCAATGAAATAGAGCATAATAATAGAGAAGTAAAGAACAGATCTAAATAAACAACTCATATTTAGAGAAATAGATGATTTCAGAGTAGAAGTCTCACACAGCACAGAAAATATTAGGAAGAATGCAAAGGTGAGAGAGAGAGGAACAGTTGCTTTAAAGAAAAGGTGAATAAAAAAGGTGTTTCATGGAAGTATATTACATCCTGAATACCACAGAGACGGTAAATTGGCAGCCTTATTTACTCCCACTCATAAAATCAAAACAAGAGCCATCCATTGCAACAGAAGGGCAGTTTTGAAGTGATAAAAGGCAGACATCTAAAGATATTTTAACCTGTAAAATTCACTGCAACACAGTAATGCTAAGTTAAACTTAACCAAATTTGAAAAAGGAATGGATGTTTTTATTAATAGCAAATATAACCAGAGTCATGTTGGACAGGAGCTAATAGAAATCCTTCAGACTCAAAGCAAAAAAAGCTTTATTTTTTGCCTGAAGTTAGGATAAGCCTTCTTTCTGTGGGAAAGTTGTTCTATAATTGGTCTTGAAAGGTTTCTTATATTTTCCCGTAATTTACCAAAACATATAGTATTAGTCACTGTTGGAGAAAGACTACTGGATTATATGGACCATTGATCTGACCCAGCATGGCAATTTTTATGGTCCTGTGAGCAAAATCCAATGGATTTGCAAGGAAACCTTACAGAATAACAGCTTCAGTTTGAATTTTTCTTGCTGCTACAAAGGCCACAGAAACAGCAACTAAATCCTTGGCAATGACATATCCTGCAGGCAGGCATGGTAGCAGTACAGGTATCTAATGCTTTGATGCCATTTGCTAAGGATTATGTAGCAGTAATCTCTCCCATTAACACTTCGTCTCATTCTGTATTGAAGATCCCATAATCTCCTTCCCTCCACCCCCTCAAAATGTACCAAAACAAAAAATAAATACAGTGTGCATGAACTAAAACTTGTTAACAGGGATTAATTATCAAAGCACAGACCTACTGCTTACTAATCTCTCAGAACTTTTCAAATGAGCCTATCCTCACAGAATTATATCAATTGTCCTTCCCTTCCCTTCCCTTCCCTTCCCTTCCCTTCCCTTCCCTTCCCTTCCCTGAACTGCCCTGAACTTCCCTGAACTTCCCTTCCCTGAACTTCCCTTCCCTGAACTTCCCTGAACTTCCCTCCTTCTCACTTATTATTGATTATCTACTCGAGGGTAATGTATGTCTTTGTCACTTCCAAGTCCCCACCTTGCACTGCTGGTCATTGACCATCTGCAGTATTCATGGGGTGTGAGATGAGATGAGATACTTATTAATCCTTTTAATCCTTTTTTTTTT
>VYXD01015912.1:555981-567276 GCA_013397195.1 Hylia prasina | reverse complement strand
AGACACTTGTTTGACAGAACAGCATTTCTGAGTGCATCCTCACAAAAGGCAATAGCCAGCAGCTTTTAATTTTTCCTCAGATTCTAAACTAAGAAAAACTGAGTTTCCTGCTCTATTCTTGGCACAAGGGCAATCAAGCAGTTTGGTGAAAATTCCACTAGCAATTGTGTACGCTTGCCTTTTATTAATCAATCGGTGCCTACCAACTTCCAGAACAATGCTGCGTGTCAGCAGCCATGATGGGCCAGATCCAACTTAATTAGAAAGATGTGGGCACACACTGGGCATCAAGAAAGAAGCAAGGAAACTTCTCCTGGTAATCTGCATGGATGAAGGAAGATGGATTTGGCCCCAAACACATAGGCAGGCTGACACAGTGGGGCCAAACCATGACCTCTGTGAGCCCAGCAACATTAAGCAGGAAATTTCATGTGAACTGGAGCTTGAGCCCTCTTTTACTTTCCATGTAAGCACAGTCACAACATGTTTATAATGAAACTTGGTAGAGAGTCCTTCAAATTATACATACTAGAGGTGAAGTTAATCCAGCCAATATATTGCTTGCAGCATTTCATTTTTTCTAAGTACCAGCTTTCCTTTTACAGGATCTCATAAAAACAAAACAATATGTTGCTCTGATAGATAACCTACAAGCAGCAGTCGGTGAAGTAGTCCCAGTATAGAGAGCTACATTATATCTTTGATGTCTGGTTCTGCCCTACAAATATTTCTGCAGAGCAAGACATAATGAAAGTTTATGAGCTTGTTAAGGAACTGACTATTACAAAGAACCATGCTCATTTTGACTCTATTAGAAACACAAGAAAAATAATTTGTCACTTTCCTGTGACTAGAGGGATCTCAGGGTGAATCTCAGATAAGACATCAACACTGCTGGTGATTACTCAGCCTTTTTTCATTACAGTTTATAAAGCCCTGAATAAGAAACCCATTTATACTGGCATTCCTGTCCTGCAAATGCAACTTTACAAGACCCAGCTGTGGAAAGGACATTTATGTCCACTTTAGAAATGAGGCAAGTGAATCATGGGTGACGCGTAACTTGCACAAGTTCATGGTAAAGGGGTTTTGGCTCACTGTGAATGACAACAATGCCAATAATAATTCTAGTAAATAGAAATCCCGGGTTCCCCTTCTGAGCTATAACTTGGAGATTTTTGCTATTCTTTCGCAGCTGTTTCTATTTGGTTTCTATTTTCTTTTCCCAAGTATAATGTAGTTAAAAAAAACACCTTCTTTTCTTGGAATCTAAAAGCTTTTCAGAAGTATACAGCTACTGGATGATGTTCCTCTCTGACTGATATTTAACACGTTTTTTCTGCTGTAATTGAGAACACAGTCATGCTGGAGGATAAATTCCAGCAATGACATTGCAACAATTCGAGTGTTTTCTCCATTATCTGTCTTTACAACAGAGATAACCTTTTGCTTCTTGAAAGATAATTGCATAGGGAGATAGTTGTTTCAAAAAAGAATTAACAATACTAGCAAACATTTTGCAGGGATTTTCCATAACAACGTGGTTTTATGTCAGCTTCTCTAGAGCACGGCAACATTTATAATATAAAATTAATTGGAAATTGAAAACTAAACAACAGGAGATCTTTACTTTTCTTATTGCACATTCCTGGAATTATCTGCAGTATAGAAATGCCATAGAAATGTCAGTGATTTTGTTGTCAGCAATTATCCCATGTCAATATTAGGATTCACTCCCCCCACTCCATATATTGATATAGGAAGATATGTATATAGCTGTGATAACTGTGCATCAATAGATGTGGTGTTGTGCATTGATAGATACTGAGAATGATCATAATATAGGCAAGATGTACCACTGCAATTATTTGTTTTCAACCAATCCTCTCCCCAAGAATATTATTAAATTAAATGAAGTATTAATATATTATTATTACACTGAAACTTGTTTTACTTTATTACATTGGAGAGCAGAGCATGGCCGCCTATGTTCCTCTTTTCCAAGGCAGTTTGCTCTCTACTAGTTTTGGCAAAATTATATTCAGAGGTGGACATGTAGCACTTGTGATCACTGAGGCTGCCCTCAGGAGTAAACCTGTGTACTACACTGAGAGCAAATCTGCAAGCACAGCCACAGGCACAGCCACAGTGTCCTTTTGGGTGTGCAGGATGTGGCATGGGTGCTGACTTTAGTCTGCCAGCCGGGAAGTCCAGGAACGACACACATTTCATTTGGGTATGCTTGAAGGAGCCTCCCCATGGAGTGTAAGGATGGGGCCAGAGCAACATGATCCAAGGGAATGTTGTGGCAATGTGGGGGAGAGGATGGCTGTCTGCATCCTCTTGCCTAGCGGAGTTTAGCTCTGATTGATGGGCAGATAGGCAGCGCTGCTGACTGTACCATGGCGTCACTGAGTTGTAACAGCACCCACAAGGTCCACTTCTGAGTTCCCCAAAAAGATCTGGTCATGGTGTTTGACCTTGGAAAACTCATCCTTTCATGGCAAGACCCTTCAGTTTCTAGCCTGAGCTGTCAGTCATCATTTTTTTCTGGACACCCTTCAGTCAAAGTTCCCGCCACCATCCTCCTCATGAGCTTCTCCCCTTGCACTTTGTCCTGCCCCTCTGCTCACTGTGGTGCTGCCAGTCTCAGTCTATCAGGCCAGCAGCAATTCCTGCTCTTCCTCTGGTGGGGAGCTTTAGCAAAGATCTCTCTGCTGACAGCAGCAATGCTGCTTACGAGTTCTGTTCAGTAGAAAAGATCTGAAGGGACAGGTAATAGTTAAATGTTTGGTTTGGGTTTTTTTCTTTTTTTTTATGATTTGAAGCTGACCTATTTCACTAATGCAGAGAATATCCCTATTCCACAGAGACCATCTTTGCTGCAACCAGCAACTAGTGAACCAGAAACACTTTACTCTGCAGGCAGTGAGGCACTGGCACAGGTTGCCCAGAGAAGCTGTGGATGCCCCATCCCTGGCAGTGTTCAAGGCCAGGTTGGATGGGGCTTTGAGTAATCTGGTCTATTGAAGGGGTCCCTGCCCATGGCAGAGGGTTTGGAACTAGATGGCCTTTGAGGACCCTTCCAACCCAAACCATTCTGCGATTACCTGATGCAGAAGCAGAACCCAGGGGGAGCTCAGTCATGTCTTGGCAAAGCCTTTTTGCTACCAAAACCATACAGTGCAGCTTCACCTTTAGGCTGTTCACTTGAGGCACCAGTCACCACAAAAGTCTTACATGGCCACTGTTCATTCTGCTCACTGAGGATGTTTGACAGGGATAGGTCCCAATCCTTGGCAGTAGTGGTTTCCTCTCCTGGTCTAACATTATTCAGGATTGAAGATTAGTTGTCAGGAGGCTGTTCTGGGAGTTTGTTTTCCATTGAGTCAGGCATCACTAGTCAGACCTAGCACTTCCTCCCAGGCTTTATGAAACAGAAATCTCTAATCCAGAAAACATTTCTAATTTTAAGACTAATTAAGTATCACAATGTCAGCTAGGGTAAATAAAGCACAAAAAGAAAGAAATAATCTCTGGGAGTGAAATGTGCTTTATTAAACATACATCTGGTACTCTGATCATCGCTGTCACTCAGGAAGACATCATCCAGTAAACCTGAGCAGAAAAATCCCCACTGAACTGATAAGGCAGAGCAACACTTCAGGTGGCTTAGCTGTCACTTGAAAACCAGCTTGCAAGCCTGTGGGCTGACACTAGCGCTGGAAGGCAGTGAGGGTTTGAAGCTCACAGATACAGTCTTCTCTGGACTTCAGAAGGATCAAGATCAGATCCTGAGAGCTCTCTTCCACTCCCTTGTTTTCCCTTGCAAAGGAAAAGAGGTCTCTTCAGGTGTATTTCTTCACTTTTTAAAAGATTTGCAGAAAATTCAGACATAGTGAGTGATTTCCATTCCAGATATGTCTGTTGTGTCATTTCAGTCACCGCAGACCTGGGGTTTTAAAACTCTGACAATACAAGAGTTGAATTGTAGCGTGTATAAATATCCTGTTTATTAAATTTCTTTTTCTTTTGGCTACCTGTTTCATCTTAAAAAGAGAAAATTTAAAAAAAAAATTGCAAGAAGTAAATAGGTTGAGAAATGTTATTTAGTCATTCTTAGTTACAGAAACTACAGCTGTATGTATCTAAAATCTGGCTTTTTCTGCCCTCTCCTCATCTTAAGAATATCTTATGTGGTACTATAAATAATAAGCAGAAGGGAAAGTGATGCTTCATGCAGGAGGGGAAAAGCAGCAATTTAATCATGTTCAAACACAACTCTGGAGAATGAATGAATGTTCCTCCATGCATTTCCAGGCTTGAACAGGGTAGACTGAGTCTGCAGGGATTTGTGTTTCAGCCTTGGCGTCAGTATGCATTACTGTGGGCTTTGAAAGATGCTCTTAAAATGTTTCTAAAAAACCAAATGGAACAACCCTCTCCAGCGTGATAATCTGTGCTGTTACTACCACAACTCCAGCAGCAGAGAAAGAGGGAAGGGAGCAGAATTCTCTCCCAGCTGTGCCCCAGAAATCCTTTGCCATAGTAAGCAATTAGCATCGGGTTTAATCTTTCACTTCAGGAAAGGTGAAAGTATCAGGGAGGTAGATGACGGTGTAACATCTGCACGTAGTTTAGATGTGCAGTACCTGCACTTTTTGCATCCAAAGAAGCACAGCTGCTCTTTGAAGTTAGTGGCCAAAACAAATGGCATGAAGGTATTGTGTAGGATTTCTCTGTGCCTGGATGACACAGTGGAAAGGGTCCCTGACACAGCTCAGTAGCTAAAGAATGTGCTCAGGCTTTGTTTAAACAACACAGGAAGATGGGTACACTTTTTCCTGTAAATGAACGTGAGGCTTTAGACATGTGGCACTAGATTCTGCTGCTGTTGTGCAAAAGGCACAGCCTTAGAAGAAAAAAATCACAGAGATGCAGCATGAGGTATGATGAAAACTTTAATAAACTCCTCTGAAATCTCCATTTTTGCCTGCCTGCCTTTCAGTGACAGCATTTAAACTAATGCTCTAGGGCCCTTTTATGCAAAAAAGCCTTATTCCTAGGATGGCTCTTGCAAAATTCATAGCTGGTATGACTGCATGCCCTTATGACATGACAGTAACATCCATTTGTATCCGTTTGGCACCGTGTAAGTAGGTCGCATGATTACGATGAAGTTAAAATTAATTTTGCCTCTCTTTAAACGGTAATGGAACAGTTACCAACTGATTAAGGAAAACATTAGTGAGTACCATTTTAATTGATTTGAATGCATGTGTGTTTTGTATTGGTTTAGTTTGAGGGCATTTTTAAACAAATAGCACTGTCATTGTGAGCCTTAATTAGATAATAAATTAATAGATAAATGGATTAGAAAGTTCAGTATGGCTTTCACAATTGCTGCTACTGGCATAAAAATGAGGTGCTTGGTATTAGCAATGCTAATAAATGGCCTAAGGAATGCACTTGGGAAGAATGATGATGTGGCAGCTGAGTGACGTGTGAGGACCGTGGTTTTTCCTTTGCCCATGCCTATTTTGAAAACAAAGGTGCTCCTGTGCTTTCTTAGGAAAGATAACAGTGGTGCTGATCTGGAAGGGTAAATATGTCAGTTCCCTTAGTGCACCTCAAAGCCTGCAGATTTAATGTGGAATTCATGAAAAATTCACTAGGCACACAGGACATCTTCCAGGGGTTAGACTGCACAGCGATCAGTTCAGAGATCTGTCGAGGAAAAGGGCTCAGTATGTGCCAAGTGTATTCAGTAATGGAAAAACTGCCTAACAGAGAGGGAAGTCTGGATCAGTTGAGCTGGACACCAAGTTCATGAGAATCATTAGGATCTTTCTGAAAAAGAGCCATTCGGTGGATGTGGTGCTGCTTGTTTAATTCCATGGGGCAGTAAGTCAAGCCATATGGGTCTTGGTGCTGCAAAGAGGTAGTGACAGTAAGTCAGATAACAGGCACAGAGTGCTGCAGGTTGGAAAGGGATGCAAATAATCACTGGCATGGGTTCTGGCTGAGTGTCAAATACCTGCAGTTAGAAAGTTGGAAGACCACTTTGGTATGGATTGAATGTTATGCAGCTTGCCTGAAGACACAAGATAACTTGGATTTGCTATTTCTGAGTTGATTGCCCCTCAGATATAACTGCCTACTTCAGGTGTGGCATTAGCCTGCAGCACTTGGTCACCATAATTAGAGCAAGTTTGCAGAAAGGATTTGAAGCTTGAATTATATTAAAGTCACTTTTAGATTCTCAATAAAGTATCAAAGAATGGGAACTTTCTGCAGTAATCTGTACTGGATGGCCATTATGGCAGAAATGTGAATATTACTGAAACATCTTCAGCATAAAGAAAAAAATACTTGGCAAGACTTTACTCCTGTTTTTAAATACTTTTGATGTAATCTCTTCTGCTGGTCACCTGAAGCTTGACTTTTTATGCTGATGATTTTCAAGGCAAAGTGAACTTCTTTAGCAACCAGATCACCCTTCGATAGAAATTAACTGTGGTGGCAAACATCTTTTGTTATACATTTCAGGAGCATTCAGATAGATGCCTGCTTTAACTGAAATATTAAGTACTTTGTGTAAAACATTCTGTTGCTTTTGTTAATGAGGATTACAGTTCCATCTCACTAGAGGTCATCTTGATAAAAAGGGAGTAGTGTTTTAACCCCTCAGCTACATCACTTTTCTTATCAGTCTACCTAGAATATAAATCTACATTCAAGAAATACTGCAAATACTGTGCAGAATATTGCATGGTCTATAGACCTTATCACTTGAGTAATTTAAAGACTGTCAGAGAAAATACATGATAATATATGAGCACCGTGTCACACCTGATCTTAGGAAGAGGTAAACAGGATGCAAATGGTCTTTTTCACCTCTAGTTTTCAATGCTGGAGACATTTGTCATGTTAGGTTGTTTAGCAAGTTACTAATTAGTATCTTTTTCAAGTGTCTTTCCCACTCAAAGGGCTCCCATCCAAAGAAAATCTAAAGAGGTTCAGAGATAGTAAATACATTACACTGGCTTGTTGCGTACGCTCTCACAACCCCAGTTCTTTGCCAGCTCCTTGCGTATCTGTTTAATCATTAAAGTCCTGCAGCCATGTACGGTAGTGCTGAGGCCAACCATTAAACCACAGGAAAAGAGTCCTTGACAGAGCCACTTCTGATGGACTTGCTGCGCAGGCAGACAAGCCCAGGTCTTATTGCAAAGGCTACATCCCTGTATTTATTGACATATTTATCCTCAGATTACCAGAACAGCAGGGAGAGTTCTTAGCCTTAGGACTCACTAGCAAAGCCAGTCTTTTTAGGAAGCAAGGTGGGCTTAAGCCAGGCTAAGAAGGAAAGAGAGCAGAGTCAGCAGGAAGAAGGTAGCTGCCATTACACATTCAGGATCTGGAGAAACGTGGAAATCACAGAATCATAGAATAGATTGCATTGGAAGAAACCTTTAAAGCTCATCTAGTCCAGCATGATCAGGTTTCTTGGAGCACCATCCAACCTGATGCTGGATGTTTCCAGGAATGGGGCATCCACCACCCCTCTGGGCAACCTGTACCAGTGTTTTACCACCTTCGGCGTTAAAACTTTCTGTGTTCTGGTTTTGGATTTTACTTAATTTCTTTCTGTTTCAAGTGTGTAGCTGGGATGGTCATTCATATAGGCAGACTCTCCATCTTTGTACTTCTGCTCCTATCTTGCACCTTCCCTTCTGAGAGTGTTGAACTGCTGCCAGGCGAGGAGGCTGTGGTTTGCCTTCCTGCAGGCTGCTGCAAACTTCTACATAAAGCAAAACATTCCACTGAGCTGGAAGAAAGGAGACTTGTCAAAAAGGAGGAAAGCTGAGGAAAACTTTGATCAGAGGTTAGTCTCCAGAATCAAAATGACAGCAAGTTTCATAGGCTTTTTAAAAGGCAACAGAAACAACACTGGACCTCTTGTGAATAAATTGCTAGCACTGTTTCACATATAACAATTACTTTTGTGACTCCTGTTAAAATTTATCTTTAGTTGGGCAAGTATGTTGCCTTGAAGTGCCATAAGGAATACGTTGGGATAGGCATTGTTCTCTTGCCATGTTTCAGTCCTAAGTTCCCTTGCAGAGTGTATAATTCAGCACATGTAATATAGGTACATAATGAGCTTATGAGTGCCACACATGGCCACAAGCTGAAATTTTTCAGAAATTGTCTTCACATACTTCTGCAATTCCTTCCTCCCTCCTCTCTGTCCCTGATTCCAGAAGGATGACTTGGAGCAATTTCCTGTTCTTGTAACATCTCACCTTTTTTTCTACATATCTCACTTTCTACCACGAAAAACCATGTCCTGGGGGAAGGATTTGCACTTTGCATTCAGCTGGTAAAACAGCCAGTTTTGTTTAGCAGATTTTTGTTTGGTGTGAATCTCTGCATTGTACATACCTGTTTCAAACACTGTGGAAAGAAAATGTTTGCCTTCTGGACAGGAGTATTTGTTAGGCCTTGCAGACAGTTTAATGCATGCTGGTATTCAGAACCTATTAAAAAGAAAAAAATAAAAGAGGAAAGAGGAAGGGGAAATAAACAACAAACAAACCAAAATCTCCTTCTTAGTTTTTCAAATCCCTGTTGATGCTTTGCAGTTTAATATTCTTTCTATAAGAAATTGACTCAGGACCTTAAATCAAGCTGATTGTACAATATACATATTAAAATCTACATTTGGGTCAGAGAAGTCTGCATGCAGTTTGAAACACAGGACAGATCACTGAAGCAGAATAATCATGGTTCCCCCTGTAGGTCTTTTCCATTTCTAATGCTTCCAACTCTGTGAACCATTGACTAAGTATTCATGTTTGGGCCATTCATACAGTTGTTGCTCTTTCAAACCTTCCCTCTTTGCTATAGGGATGAACAACATTGTCCAATTCACTGATCTTAAAACACTTTTTGTGCTTCAGGACTTGGCTTACGCTTAAGTTCACATATTCCCCCGTGTGCCAACAGCACAGTGTCCCCAACGCTGCCATTTATATAAAAGAATCCACTCCTTCAATGGGCCACCACCATGTGTTTTGATCGGTTTCACTGAAGATTAAAACATCATGTTCTGTGACATAATTGAATTGGAAAACCCTGAGTGTTAGGAATAAATTGGTTTGAGATAACTGAATTGGTCCTTTCAGATTTGGAGACTTGATCTAAGTTTTGGATGCATTAGGTGTGTATAGTCACTTCCTTGTGAACTGTTTGGTACAAAAGTCAGGAAAAGAAACTTCAGAAGTGAGCATTGTCTTCAAGAAAGTAGGAAACTTTTTTGCTTCATATTTGCAGTAAGAAAGCCAAACAAATGCTTAAGAAAGCCAAACAAATGCTTAAGAAAGCAATTGTTAAACTTGTATCTAAACTGGGACAAGCAGTTACGTTCCCAGCACTCTTTATCCATGTCTGTTACAATGCTTACTGGGAATCTGTACTCACTGAACCAGAACTATTTAAACATCTTTCTGCAAACATCCCATTCCCTCAGTTAACCCTAAAAGCAGACCTCACCTCTTCTGCAAATAAACACAGGTCTCAGTTCTCTAAGGGAACCTTTACACCTAATATGGTCATTTGACATGTGGACATTTAGCTCAGGTTGGAATGTGCTGGGGTTTGAAACAAAAGCAGGATGGGTATTTTCTGTGCAGCAAACACAGGTCTGGGAACTGAACTGACAGCTCTGAAAATTGATAATTTGCCTTTAATAGACAAAACAGGACAGGTTTTGATAAGATATAGTGATGGACTATGAGGCATCTTAATCTTTTGGGTCCCATGGAGAGGTGACAATTTCTGGTCATCCTCCCTAGACACAGACTTGCAGATGGGGATCAGAAAGGGGTTCAAGTCCTACAAGGCTGTTACATTTCCCATCACGTTGGGACGTGTGTTCAAATTCAGTTGTCCCAACCAGGCCAACAAACGTCCTAGGAACAGCAGTATGGGCTACAGCCCCCCTGATGCTCCAAAAGAGCCCTGGGGATGTGGGTGTCCTGCCCTGCATGTCTCAGATGGTGTCCTTCCAGAAGGATTAGTTGCTGTATTATTTTGATAAATGAGGCAGAGCAGGGTGATGGCATGGGCTTTTTCAAGTTGAGATGTGGCTAGAAAGGGAAAAGATAAACTTGGAGCTCTTACGGATTAACTTCTGGTTTCTAAGAATAACATAGATAAGGCAGTCTCAATTAGATGGAGCTTAAAATCACATATAATGAATCTGAGATGGAAGAGATTGCTGTATCTGAAAGAGAAGTCGCCACTGTTCTTTAGATAAGCTTGCAGATTTTCAGATGAGAAAAAATAAATATTGCAAGGAAAGGGTTTCCCCGCTTAACCTTCCCAGACAAACCCAAATTGCCTACCATCAAAAAAACAAGGCAGTCCAAACAAAGAGATGGTTTCACCACAAATCCTTCTACTTCTTCTGCTATATAGTTTGGTTTTTTGTTTTTGTTTTTGTTTTTCTAACTTATGTCAAAAGGTTTCCCTTCTCCTTACATTGTGGGACAGTTTTGGAACGGTTTCCTCTCTTTTGTAACAAAACTAGAGGTTCAACCAAAAGTTTGCAAGTGAGGCAATCTTTGGTAACAGAAACAGGCCGAGATGTCTCACCCCAAACAGTCTGCACAAAAACTATGTCTGCTTTTTATCTGTCATGGACATAGTTTATTTTTATAAATGCTAGAATTCACCCACAAAAATAAAGCAGGGCAGCATTTCATCATGACTCTGTTTCCTCAAAGGTATTTCCTACAAGGTGTTGGATTCACTTTCTGTATGATAAGCAGCTATGGCTGTGCAATTACCAGTGAGCAGGTACCAGTTCTGAAGGTCGTGCTGACAGACTGCATGTCCCTTGCACAGCTGCTTCTGTTTAACATCCCTAATAAAGAGAGAGAGAGAGACATTTGATTTTCATCAAGGTTTTAAGAAACACCATATCTACCGAGGCCGGACATTTTCCTTCACACTTCATCAGGAAACTTTTCGGGATGGAAATGCAGGACTGAGCAGTTTATCACAGAGATGACCTGATTTTGGCAAGCCTTGGAGAGGTCACAGGCTTCCCACTGCCACTACAGGATAAGTTTTTTATCCTCAAATACAGCAGAAGTCAGCTGTATACATCTTCTGGGCTATATTTTGAGTCAGCTGTAGGGTGTTCTATTATTTTCATAGTTCTTACTACAAGTTTAAGACAAAAGTGTATCTGTTTGTGAAGAGATGGTTCATTTCTTCCTTTTT
>VYXD01015912.1:518698-555943 GCA_013397195.1 Hylia prasina | reverse complement strand
TTTTTTTTTTTTTTTTTAATTTAAACTGCTTCTTTATAAAGGTCACGCAAGTCCAGAGTAAAAGAGGATTAATTACTAACAGCCATAATTTAGAGACAAATTACCCTCTTGATATTTTGGCTGTCCAGGATGCACCATGTAAAAGCCATCTATCTGACAGAATGACACAGGTGACTGCAACCTACAGTTGCGTTGAACATTGCTGTGCTTCATCTCCCCTGAAGAATGATGAGGAGATTAATACATTAATAAGAAAGGGTATAAAAATAATGCTATACTTCTGCACAACTTTTCTCATCCACAGAAGCCAGGCTGTTTTTTCTCTTAATCCAAGTGGTCAAAGAGTTATTCTACCGGGATGCATATTGATTTCAGTGGAGTTGCTCACAGAATAAATGCACCTCTGCACTAACAAAGCCAACAGGAACTGAGATACTTTGGTTTCCAACCCCCTCTTTCCCTAGGTCTCATTAAATACTGCCTTATACTATTAGTAATTCGATTAAAATCAATAAGAATAGTCCATGTGGAAAATGACCTTTGGTAATCAGCTCTGTCAAGGCGTGATACACATTTTGCTCAGATGCTCACACTTGTCAGTGCTGGACTTCAAAGTAAGAATAGCAGAAATGTGCCTCCCTCCCAAGCCTTTATCCTGCAAAGTAGGTACCTTGAAAGATCCAAATCTCAGCCTGATTTGTACTTCTCTAGAGACCTGACAAACCTGAGGGCTGGTATGTGTCATGCAGCAGTGCCTTGGGGTTTTGTGATGGCTCTAGTCTGTGCTGGCAAGTCTTAGTCTTTGGCAATCCTACAAAGGCTTTTTAAGGTCAGGGACATGCCACGGAAGGGTGGCTGTGAGGAAGCAGCTCATTTGTATCTATGCAACTTCTTCATTTCCAGAGCTGACATGTCTGAAGTCAGCTCTGTGTGTCTCCATCTCCTGGGAGTCTCACAGAAAATTTCTAAGCTCACTCCAGCAATCTTACATCATAGCTACTCATTTTTGTCATGTGGCTTATAAATACATATGGATTTCCTATAGTGGACTTTTCTACCTACAAGTCTTTTTATAAAGACCATGTTTTTTGTAGCACAGTTATCAGATAATATCTCTCTTTAGAGGTCAGTCATAAATATACTCACTCCACTTTATTGTTCATAGTATCTTCTGCTTGATCTCCGGTAAGCTCAGATTCTGGGACAATCTCAGATGCTCACTGTACTAGTGCTTCACTCTCCTGTGACCCCACCTGCAGTGCTGCATCCAGCTCTGGGCCCCTCAATTAAGAAGTAGGTGGAGCTGTTGGAACCAGTCCAGAGGTGGCCAGGAGGATGCTCAGAGGGTTGGACCACCTCTGCTATGGAGACAGGATGAGAGAGTTTTAGTTTTTCAGCCTGGAGAAAAGAAAGCTCCAGGAGACCTTAGAGCACCTTCCAGTGCCTAAAGGGGCCTCAAAAGGACTGGAGAGGGACTTTTGACAAGGCCATGGAGTGACAGGACAAGGGGTAATGGCTTAAACTGACAGAGGGCGGTTTTAGGCAAGATATTACAAAGCAATTTCTCACAGTGAAAGTGGTGGGGCACTGGCACAAGTTGCCCAGACAAGCTGTGGATGCCCCATCTCAACTGGGAAGCATTCAAGGGCAGGCTGGATGGGTCCCTTAGCAACGTGGTCTAGTGGAAGGTGTCCCTGCCCACGGCAGAGGCGTTGGAACTGGATCATCTTTAAGGTCCCATCCGACGCAAACAATTCTATGAGTTTATGATTCTATTGCAGAGTTGCAATCTTTTAAGAAAGAACTAAAGTAGCTGCTGGAGGAGTTTATACAAATCTTTTATGAAAATGAAAAATAACAGGAAAAATTTCTCAGATAGAAAGAGTTTGGGTATACAAAACACCTGGCTAGACATTATTCAATGTGTGTCTTCTTTAACACTTTCCGTGCTTTCATTTGGGAATAATATACAATTCTGCTTGCTATTGCAAGATGGTTAATTAGCATTTGTAGATTTATAAATAGGATTTTACTGAGTAACAGATAAGCTGGTATTATTACTGTTCATTTCACTCTAGTTCTAGTCTCTTTTGAGATGAAGGCAGGTTTTATTAAAACAGACCTTTCACAAAACACATCTATTCATTGCAGATCTCTATTAAACACCAAGGTGTGAGGCACAGATTGGTTTAATTTGCTTTTTTTTCAGTCTTGATGCCACTTTTTAAAATAATACTTAAGTTTCTTAAGCAAATGAGATGATCAAGTGGATAGAGCCCTATGGTGGGAATCAAAGGAAATGGTGGCTCTCACCTGACACACTGGAAGACTTTGTCCTGGCAGCTTTATTGCTCATCTGTTTTTCTCCTCTAAGAAGCAAACTTGCTTCTGTCAGTCAGTTTGTCAGATATATTGTGCTGCTGAACAGATTTGGAAACTGAGTTTGGATTTTTAGTTTCTTCCAGTGATTCCTAAGGCTTGGTGAACAGGTGGCAGAAGAAGATGGTATTATTCAGAAACTGTTCTAATCAGTTCTAGAGATTTACATAATACAACAGGGATTTAAAAAAAAACCCCTCAGGCTCAAGGGCATGTGCTTATCACTTGCCAGGGATCTGAAGGGAGCAAATTCTGCCAACACAGCAATGTGCAGTTTGCTGGATGTATCATTGCTATATGAATTTTAGCACTGGCTGTGGTAAAAGAGAGCTGAATTAATGAACAAATGAGATTGGGCAAATGGAATGGTTTGAAAAGCACTGTTCCAAAAACTGTAACCCAGCTCCATCAGTCCAGTTTTCCATTACATGGTTTAACAACCACATTTTACCATTGGGAAAGATAAAATGGGAAGTGTAAAGAAGACATTCATTAATCCATCTCCTGGCTGACTCCACAGCATCCCAGCAACAGCAAAGTAAGAAAGAAGAATGGATCAAAAAACTTCTCTGCTGTTCCAACTGACCTTTGCCCACAACAAAAGCAGACCTTGAATTTTGTTTACTTTTTTAAAAAGCAAGAATTTTTACAATGGCTGGCCATGGAACTTAGGACTTATTTTAAATATACCTATTTCTTCAGGAAACGCAGAAGTTAATGGCTTAAAGAGCTGTTTTCACAGTTAGGGAAAATCCATACTTATTTGAGTTTTAAACTATCATTTGTATATAATCAGACACAACTACTTTCTCCACATAAAACCCTTCCATTACCCCTTCCATTTTCCAGCTAGCATTAACAAAAGCAGCAGATATGCCTGTTGCTGTGGAAATTTTGAGCCACAGACCTATCTCAGTTCTTCTACCTGACTTAACTCACAAGTTACAGCAGCTGAAGGGTTTTTCCCATGAAACATTTTCTGAACATACATATGTTTTAGTGAGTAAACCAGATGGAAAATCATTTGCACAGCTATGCTTTCTCATCCTGTGGGTCCAATGGCCAAGTTCATCACCATTATTTCATCAGTTCTCTTTCTGTGTATCTTATTTTGCAGTGCCATACAAAACCCTCATGTCTTTTTGTCTCTTCCCTATATCCTGTAAGTTTTCTCTATTAGTTTATGGTGGTCTTCCCCACTCTGCTCACAGCAGATTTAATATCTAGTGACACTGTGCAATTTGTGTTTTCAGACTTCAGTTCATCATTTGTTCCAAGTAGTCCAAACAGCCTTTGCTCCTGTTGCCTATGTTTACATGCTCATGTGGATGGCATCAGTGACAGGGTAAGCAAAGCTCAGAAATTAAATCTACATACAATGGACACATTCACATTGCTGATCTTTTCTTTTTATCTGTGCTGCTTGAGACCTGTGTTAGATTTTCTTATGTTTTAAATAATAGGTTTCTCTCATGTGATTCACATCACATTTTCATGTTTTTGTATTACTGGATGTCAGTGTCCCCCACCAAAACTAGAACAATGTAGAGAAATGGGTTTGGTGCTCTACTACCAGAAGAACTTTAAATGATTATGTTACAGATACAGTTATAAACCCCACGTTATAGTAGGAAGTAATTTCTCAAAAAAAAGCCATCAAACATCTGTATGCCATTTCAGACCTTGAAATATCAGCCTAGTGGCGTATTTTTGTAGGTGTGATAGTCTGATGAGTTAGTCAAGAAAACACAGGCACAGGTAGAATCTTCTATTAGAAGTGATATACTTGGAAAAAATGGACAAGCTTTCTTCAAATCTGAAACAGAAGCATCAGACTTTGCAGCTAAGTGCAAGTTTAAAGAAATTTCTAAGAATTTGTAACAGAGTGCATATATTTTTGCAGGGCAAATGGCACAGAACAATGGCTATCTGAACCCTTTTGTCCATATGTGTGTGTGTGTGTGTGTGTGAAAGAAATTTTAATATTCATACCAGAATGACCATTTTGATTCTGAAGTAGCTTTATTGCTCCCTGGTTCCAGAGACTCTTCTTTCATTCACTGGAAGGCAGAAACACTCAAATAGCACCAGGTGCTGGTTAAGCTACCTTTGGGGACACGCATAATAAAAGTCATGAGCTTCTAACAAAAAGGAAATGTCATGCCTTTTCACATTTATCTTTGCATCAGCTTCAGCATATAAGAAAACATAAAGGGAAAGGAAAAGATACAAAAGAAAACCAGAAGACAGCCCAGTTATTGTGGATCAGCAGACAGATCCAAGCAGAACTGCCTTTGAAATAGCCTTAGATAAGGAATGCCTTCAGGAACCTTCAGATGCAGAACAGTTTGTCAGCAGCACCTTTACCGGTCCATGGCTAGAATCTCAAACATAAATGAGTTTTATTGTAGCTTCTGTATAAACTGAGCTATGACAGGGAGCAATGAGCTTTTGTTTTTCTTAAAGCAGCTCCAAATGTGTGTTGTTTTCCCCTGGGCGTGTGGTGGGCTAGTTTATGCCCAAAGGCACAGGGGTAGTCTAGCTTTTTTCAGCCAAGAACAACTCATCCTTTCTGGACAAAGTCTGTGTGCAGGTAACTCTTGATTATTTGAGATATATTTGGAAATATTCTCTGTTTATGATTGTCTGTTAAAAATTTTTTAGATTGCCTCTTAGGCATATCATTGTTTGTTTGATTATAGAAATAAAAACACCAAAATCTACTTACTGTCTTCACCATAAGCTCTTGGTTCTCTGCAACTATGAAAAAAAATTAACTCCAAAATAACAAAGAACACTTGATATGCTCTGTGTCAGGGCCTCTCACTTGATGACTTCAACTTTTCAGTTTAAGAAAGGAAAGGTGAATTTTGGTTCTTTCCTCTAAGGACTAAAGTCTGTAAATTGTGGCTTTTATGCATTCTTAATCATGCACAACTTAGGAGTCCGAGAAATTTAATGAAATTTGGGAAATTGGGTCCCAAACATTTTGGGAAAAATCCAGTCTATACACTAAAAGCCATCCAAATTCTGCTTTTTGTGTGTGGAAATAGAAGTGGAAGAAAGTAGATGGCCTTGAAGATAAGCAGAGGAAGTTCTAATCAACTTATCATACGGAATGCCTTCTCACCTGGACAGAGCATAGGAAGCTTGAATGTCTCCTATGTGTTTTCCTACATAGGAGGAAATTGCTTTAAGTCTTCCAGTGCAATTAATAGGAAACATTTGAGTGTCAGTCCTTCAGGCCATCTTCTGATAATGTGTAATGACAACACTGATCTCTTCTAAAATAATTTAGGAATTGGAACCTTTCCACAGGAAGTGGGAAGCCTTGATTCTAGGCTCCACACAGTTTGGGTGGTATTAATGACTTTTCAGTCTTTTGAGAATTAAGGGGGCTCCTTATCTCAGCAAGGCTGTGCAACAGACAGGCTTCTCTCTCTGATAATACTCTTTCTAATGTTAAAAATCAGGGAACCAGCAGGTTAAGTAGGGAGACACTTAGTGAGCACAGAAGCCTCCAGAACTGGGTAGCCCTTAAAAGTGATCAAGTTTACTGACCATCCAGGAATCTCATTAGAATCATTTGCATTTATTTTGCTGTCTCCCTTGAAATTCACGTTTTATGAACCCAAGGCAACTGATCATATATAGAATCAAAAAGTCATACATTTTGAAATGATTTTTCTACTTCTAAACTTTTCAAGTGTTTTTTGTTCTTTTTTTTTAAATGTTCATTCTTGTGTTGGTTTTTTTTTGTAAGTGAAAAGCATCACTTGAAAAATTGTCCAAGAGAAAAAAGAGCCTCTTTTCTGTGCATGCAAGTGCTGCTCAAGCAAAATTTAAGGGTATGGGGAAAACATAGCTCATATGAGTGCATACACAGATAGCCAAAAGGGAAAAATTAGGACAAAACTGAAGCCAGAGTGGCTCATAAAGGGTAGTGGAATGGCTGTAATGTCTGCAGAACTGCCTCAAGCACTGTTTAGTCAGAGCTTCTCCACTCATAGGCATTTGGCTGACACACATAGACTGATGAAAGGCAACTGGGTCTGCACACTGTTTGCAGATCAGGGTCTTTAGTTCTAAAGGAATCATAAGAAAGAAAATAGCTGTATAAACTATTAAATAGCATACAGAAGGTCAAGACTGCTAAAGAGGTCAGGCAGGTAATCATCAAAATTAGAGATAAAAGAGACCATGATGTTACATAGTCTGCTCACCAGCCTACTGAGGAGTGTTCAGTGCAGTATAACAGAAGCCCATCTGACAGTGGGCACTGTTAGACCTCCAAAACTCTGGCTGGCTGGACTAATTGATTAGGAATTTAAAGTTAGCCATGTTATAGCAGAGATCCTAAGCTGTAGTGAATAACCACTTCAGAGATGGACAAAACCAATAAGGGCTGTTTGTCACCCAAAACATAAGGATTCTCTTCTCCCATTAGCATTTTACCATGATTAGAATCATTACATTTAAAAAAGAAAAGCAGGGAATATTTCATCACAAGCATGCAAAGCTACCTGTCACATGTTAGTTCTGGGGCAAATAGACTGAGGGAAATAATTACCAATGATTTGGAATACGTAGCACATACTGTTTCAACAGTCAGGGGAAAATACGGTGTCTTAGCCATCTTGTTTCCTTGCCTAGCTTTGGTTACTATGCAGTATCAGAAAGAGTTTTCCCTCTGTACCATTGGGTGCAATAAACTGTTTTGTGGGAGCACTTCATGGCTGCAATTAGCCAATGATGGGAAAAGAATATGAGATGGAGTAGTAGTCTGTTCTGTTCTGGCAAAAACAGCAGCACGTTTTCACGTGGAGTCAGGTGCCTTACTTCCAGGAATTGAATTTTTTTCTAATACTGCTCTCATCTTTTTAAAAGAGTTGTTTTGAATATGAATTAATTCCTGTAACTATCAATTCCTTTAACTATCCCTCTGAAAAACAGACAGAGGCTGGGAGAAAAGAGAAATAGAGAGACCATTCAGTGAATGAGACCAGGTATTCTTTTCTCTGTATTTAGCTTTACTGCTTATAGCCACTCTTCTCTGAACTACTGAAATTTTTAAATAGTACTGATGTGCCTGCAATGTGTTTTGAATTACCATTACCTTCCCTCTATCCAGAAAATCCTCATTTGGGTCCAATCTTTTTATAGTCATCAAAAAATTTCATCTTTTCCACTGAGCAGGAAACTGAACAAAAGTCAAAGTAAAGTTTCTTATAGGGCAAAAGTCAGTAAAGCCATGATTGAGGTATTTAAATTGCAGCTTTAAAGATATTAATCAATGCTTTGGGGAAAAAAATAACAGTAACATCAATGGTGTCTCAAACTTTCTGAATTTTTGCTATAGCATTGCAAGTTGTTTTGTTGTCTGCTGAAATATATAAATTATTTTGGAGGAAAAAGGATTGTTCCCATGTTTTGGGACTTGATATGTCAGTCAATAACCTGAAAAATTCTCTCAATCCTATTTCTTTTCTTCTTGTGGGTGGCTGTTAGTGTATAAGTTGTTCTAAGACTGAAACAAGTGTAAAGCAAATCACAACTTTTGGTCCAACACTTCTTCCTGGCTCAGTATTGTCATATTCCTGCATTACCTTCTTGGGCAATACCATAAAATGGCAATCTTTCCCAGGAGAGAAGAGCATCCCCTACAGATGCGTAGCCTCAGACTCAGATACATTTGCATCAGCAAAAACTCAGAAAGTTTCTGGGAAGACAAAGCTGAAGTGCAAGTTTATAAGGTGAAACTTTGGAATATAGCAGTGAGGGATGCACATCTTCCTAGCAGCTTTCGCAGTGTGATCTCCACTCAGACCTCCCTGGAAACACAGCAATTGTTCTGCCTGCAGATTGTAGCCAAGGGACATTCTCAGCCTCTCCCTGCCTACAGAGCTCTGTGAACTGCTCTCCTCCACAGTAATTACAGGTACTTGAGCACAAACAGCTTCTCTGCTCTTGCAGCTTGCATTGCATTGCACCTAATGGCTAACACAAGATCAGAGTCCTGCAGTTTTGCATGCCTTACATGCACACAAGGAGAAAGAGTCCGTGTCTTGAAAAGCCTACAGAGTGAATGGACAAAACTGATTGAAATTGCTGGAAGATGCATGATAGGTCTGGTTTTTAATCAGCTGTGCCAGGCACAGTGTATGGGCAATCTTCAAATGCATTCAGGAGCATGAGATGGATGCCAAATGAGAGTCTGACACATAAGGATCAGATCAGACAGGTCTGAAGAGTTCGTCCCCTAGTTACAGAATGGGGAGTTACTCTCAGAGTAAGCCAGAAAGGACTATCAACCTGTGTGCAGACATCCAGCCATAGAGGTTCTGCAGGCTGCACGTGGCAGCACAGCACTGAGCAGAAATGTTAGCAGGGGTGCAGCCCCTTGAGCACAGCACCGTGCTCTGCTGCTGCTGTCTGGAGCACATGGACCGAGTCTCAGCATTGTCCTGGAGCAGTCACCCTGCTTCCCCTTCTGCAGGAGCCTCACACTTCCCACTGTCTTCAGTTCCAGATCCCCAGGGCTAGCTCACAGACAGTGTGATGAAAAATAACCTTTTTTCTTAATCAGATCCCTTTAAAAGTTCAAGTAAGAAGAGTCTTTTAGCACAAATTACCTTGATCTCTTTCTCAGCTGAAGAAAGGAAGTGATCTTCTGAACCATGACTTTTAGATGTTGCAGGGAGGGCTTTTTGCTTTCTTTGAAATCACGCACTGCAAAAAAAGTCCTCCAAAAATAAGGGAGCTTGGCTAGAATATAAGAATTAACAGTGAAAAAGCAGCTCCCGTAAAACTTTAGGGATGCAAGCCTCCAACCCTTGTGGGGTTAAAGACTGGGATTGGGAAGAGACTGCCCCAGTAAGTCTAAGAGACTGATCAAGTTAATTAGTTTCATGCAGTGCAAAAATTCAAAGTCAACAGTAATTTTAACAGTAATTGAAACATATATAATCTCTTTATTCAGGCAATGTTCCTGTCACCCCAACTTTCCTCCCCAGAACACTTATGCATAGACAGGTAGGGTCTCACTGTGGTACCCCTTTGCTGGACTCCTGGGACCTGCAGCTGTTATGTTTTCTTTGGACTGTACTTTCCCAAGAGAAGCATAAAATATCCATGCATCAGAGTTCTCCTCCCTGAAACTTTTATCTCCAGGTGCCTGTGTGTTTAATCTCCAATTCCATTGCTACTGTACAGCACTTTTGTGTATGAGCTTGGGAGGGAAGTGTCAGGTCTGCACATATGATGGGGCAATTACGGATTTGTATTATGGAGCAACCCAAACAGTCACTGCCAAAAGCATCTCAGTGAGACTGCCTTACCTTCAGACAGATTCTAGATATTAAGCCCAAGGTTCATGACACTTTCACTCATGCGCAAGTAAGGATCACCAAGGCCAATGAAGAGAAATAAGACATTCCAACTCAAACTGGAGACAGAAAATGTGGCCTCTGGAAGATAAAGGTTGTATTTCCCCTGACTGTAGGGAGACACTATAGTGACTGTGCTGCACAATGTCACATTATCCCTCTCTTTCCCCAAGCAAGTCTGGGATTTCTCTTAAAACTGCGACCTTCACTCCTTTTAAGAGATAGTTATTTGTGATTATCTGGTTAACAGGTGGAAATACACATTTTCTTCCTTAACAGCATATTCTGCTGCATCACTGTTTTGCTGTAACACTGTTTTACACGTGTTAGAACCCATCCCCAGGGGCCAGGACAGTTGCAGAGTGTATCATTGATTGTGAGCTGAACCTGTGGACTTTTTGGTGCTTTGGCTGTAGGATGAATTAGTTTTGCTGTCTGGTAGGTGGGCTCTAACATCATATAATTGTCGTTGATTTCTAGCACTCCATAATTTTGTCTCCTCTGGCATTACTTTAATTTTAGAAAATTACTGCCAACCACCCTGCAAGACATTTCTGTAAATTTTATTTGCTAGGGCAGGTGAAAAAGCCTTGCAGTGGCCCATGTATAATAACTCTTTTCTGCTGGGGTAGCAGGAGCAGGAACAAGTTCTTTGCCTTGACCAAGCCTATCAGGAAGAGTTCTGCAAGGCTAGTGTAAACCATTTTGTTAGCACTAAGCTTAAGGAAAGCAATTTCTATAAAGCCTACAGTTTGGTGATCAAATAGAGGAAAATGGACTTTTTAGGAGATTTGCATGTAATCATTTCCAGAGAACTTCATACTTTATATTGGGTGTTTGGATCAGATAGAGCATTAGTGTCAGACTGAGAGAGGCCACTTCACAGGCAGCTCATCAGACTGCCTACTGATTACATTATTCTTTTACAAGTTGGGTTTGAGTAAAGCTGCAGAAGCTTTTGTAATGCAGAGCCATAATTAGGGGGTCACGTTTTCCTTAAAACTTTAGATTATATGAATTACTTGCATAAATATTTCACAAGGCATGATATAAATATTCTGTGGTGATTAGGATTGTTTATACTGTCTCTATCAGAGGATAGTCTTTCTTTCTTGATCCTTACTTCTTTGATTTTGAAAAAGATACAAGAAATCTCCCACATATTTGGAAACTACATTACCTGTTTGTGCTTTTAAATAGCAGCACGATTTGAGCCTTGGAGATGGATGTTGTAGAAAATTGTGTAGCTAACTTACACAATCTGTTTCTACTGTTGTGCCTACAAATGAGCAAGCTGAGTATCCGGCTCAGGCAATTGCCCATGTAATTTTCTGAAAAGCTGCCCTATTATTTTCTTCTGTTGGCAAAAAATTCTAAGTGCAGCTCTGCTGCTCCAGAGCACCCCAAGCCCTGGAGGAACTGCACTTCGGAAGGGAACAATTTTCTCCCTGCTCCTCTCCATCTTGCTCAATCAGTAATTGTTTTCTGCTGTTTTGGGTGAGGTTGGTAACCTCAGGAGCGGGGGCAAAGGAGATCTGAGGTCTGCCTTGTTTCTTGTCCCTTTCTACCTTCTGCTTCATTTGGGGAATAACTGCATAAGACCCAAATGCTTGCTCCAGATCTGTGCTGGGGGAGATGCAAGTAACAGGCATTAAGCTGTGATGTTTTTATATATCCCAGCATTTCATTCCTCACAGACCTGCTGCCAATCTAGAAGTTTTGCACCCAGAGGTGGGTCTACCCAAGCTCTGCTCTGTACAAACAACACTGTTTCCAAGCCCTGCTGACAGTGACTTTTTGACTTCCTCAATAGAAAATGCACTATCCTGCTAAATGGCTAAAGAAAATCATTGCCTATCTTCACAGCATAGTGGAGGGGAAAAACACAATTTGGAAGAGTAGCACAAATCACCCACAAGGCAGGTGAAGCCCATGCAACATGTGTTCTTCATACTCCATTTCAGCCCAGGTGAATTTATTAATTCCTTCTTAACCTCACATGGCCCTTTTCCCCCAGTATGCCAGTCTTCATACAGGGCATGTGATTATTTCTCATTTTCTAGGCACAACTACTCATTTCCTAATTTTAGTGACATGGCAACTGGCCAGGTTTTTCTTGTTAAGATGATATTCATTTGTCCCCTTTGTTTCATTCATTTTCCCCTCTGGCTTTAAAGCTATAAATCAAATATACAAAATTAAATTAAGTAAAATAAACATAAGTACAGGTGGAAATTCAGGAAATATAAATAACTAAGAGTAGTTTTCCAAGACTGCTTTTTTAATCAATTCTAAACACAAGATATATATTGCCTGTTGAACTAAGAATGTTGTGACCACCTATTGTTAAAGAGCAGCAATAAATCTGGGCAACAATTCCTTACTCCTGCGATTCACTGACACATTTTGCCAGACAGCTAGTTCAGCTCACTCTTTTTTCCAGAGGTGTATTATTGGAAAGACTTGATATGCTGCCGTGAGAAAGACATGAATACTGTTTGTCCCTCAGGAAAATTCCTTTTTTCTCCATCTCTGAAGGAGTGAGGCTCCTGGATCCTTCTTCTAGCATGAAGATAAACAGTGCTCATCTTCATATACATTCCCCTTCACCTTGAAAAGCAAAATGGCAGATATTCATCCACTCTCCTCCTCAATCCAGCAGGATTGACTCTGCTGCCCTGAAATACCAGTGGAGCAAATCACTGCCTTTTATATTCTGCGGGGGACCAAACACTGCTGTGCAGGCAGGGCAGTGTCCGTTCCACTTTGTCCTACATGTCAGCAATCCAGGGATGTCCTGGTGCCCACTCTGCTTCCTCCTTTGCAAGGATAGCTCTCACACAGGATCTCAGCTCTGCAGGACTGCTTCATGCTTGTGGGGTTTTAATCAATCAGATATGCTATGAGATGAAACGGCCTGAGTTTTAGACTTAGTTATTAATTTATTTCCTTTATCATACAGAGGTACCTAAGGGTTATTTAGGCAGGTCATGGTTTTCTCCAGCACAAGACTAGCTACAAATTAATATTGATTAATAAGATTTCACATCAATGTCAGTACACATCACTCAAAACTCATATGTGAAGTGAGGGGAAGACATAAAAAGAAGTTAATCTGTTTACACTCTCTTTTCTTTTGACAGGATAATAAACTCAGCCAGCACACTACAGAATACACTCTGCTATCATTTACACAGCCTTTGTGAACCCACAAAGCAAAGCCTCATTTTAAAGGCCAAAGATGTACCGTGATGTCTTTTGTTTGTAGTGGTGCTTAACATCATTGGTGCACCTGTTCTAACCTTGGTTAGAGACTTTCCTATTTTAAGGTGGTACAAAGGCAATGTCAGTGATAGGACTTAATGCAAACGTTCCTATGTGATAACTACTGCAGTTGTTGTACTGAGGTAATCACAATCACAGTACTTCTGCCCATGCCTGCTGTTCCTTTATGGTGGGAATTCTGTTAATTTAAAACGTTTTGAGTGTGACAGAAAGCCTTTTAGACTGTTTCAGTGGCTAGAGATACAACGTGCAGCTACAGGAAATGACAGAATTTTGAATCAATTTATTACACATCTCTGTGTTTAGTTTTCTTATCTGTTGGAAATATAAGTCTGTTCCCCAGAATGTTTTGGGCTGCAAGGGACCTTAGAGACCCTCTAATTCCACACCCCTTGTCCTGGGCAGGGACACCTTCCACTAGAACAGGTTTCTCAAAATTTTGTCCAGCCTGGCCTTGAACACTTCTGGAGCTGTGGATGCTCCAGAGAGCATCCACAGCTTCTCTGGGCTACCTGTGCCAGTGCCTCACCAACCTCACAGGGAAAAATTTCTTCCTAGTATCTAATCTAAATCTCTTAGTTTAAGACTCTTCCTTCTTGTCCTATCATTATCTGCCTGTGTAAAAAGTTGGTCTCCCCACTTTTTACAAGTTTCCTTTAAGTACTGGAAGGCTGCTGGAAGATCTCCGCAGAGTCTTCTTTTCTTCCTGCTTAACTCCAACTCTCTTAGCCTGTCTTCATAGCAGAAGTGTTCCATTACTGTGACCATTGTATCAGCCAATCTGATAACAGATCCCAGTAGATCTGCTAATGGTATTTCAAAGTTTACATATTCACTGCTTGTAAAGCCCTTAAAGGTTCTTGGATGAAGCTAGGTAGAAGTTACCACGTGAAAAAAGCTGATACTACTTACTTATTGATCAGAGATAATACCATTATGGGTATATTGAACACTATTAAATCCTGTTGCCTTGTCATTTCAGCTCTGTGAGAAGTCAGCCTTTGTATATATCCACTCTTTTTCACCTCTTTTGGGACAAATTATAAACATATGAGTATAATCCACTGAATATAGTCCATGAAACATTTTACTGACCTTCTTTAGAAGTATCTCTGTGAATGTTCTGTATTTCTGGCAGCTCTTCTATTCACACTAGCATGAATACACCCGTTTTAAATCAGCTGTTGATATCTGAATGCCAAATCCTGTGAGAGATAAAGTAATTCTTAAATATTACAGCCAAATGTGCAGCATAAAATGAAGGCGTGTTTATTGTTTGTCTTACTTTCCCCTAACTATTTAGGGTCTCTCCCCTAAATTTGAAGCAGTTGCCTGAATATTGCAGAGTTCCTCGGTTAAGCTGAGAAACAGATTTTTTTGTACTAACCTATTTCCAAACTTTGTGTTTCTTAAGTACTTTCATAAATCTACCAGACACTGCAACATATCTTCCCCTGTTGTGTTTTTTGTTTGTTTGTTTGTTTGTTTGTTTGTTTTGTTTTGTTTTAATTTTAATCTGAAATACTGGCACGTAGATAAAATAGAAGATTCTGTTCTGTTTTCGTCTGAATATGTGCTAGTATTACATCATTCATACAGAGACATTCAACTACTATTATTCCTGCCTCAAGTCCAAAGAACATAATTTTGACTGTTCACTGCAAGGGGATATATAAGATTGTTACAAATTGATGCCAAGGGGCCCATACTTGGAATCCGTTTTGTTTTTCTTTAAGTTCCAAATTGCAAGAGTGTGCATAATGAATGTGTTATCTAGTCCTTCTGTTTTGTATTTTTGAAGGAGAAACAGCACATTCTGCAAAGTAACTTGTCCTACTTGCTCAGGTTCCATGGCAACCCAGTATTGCTGCAAATTCATTTTGCTCTAATCAATTAGAAATTTTGCTCTGGCAGCTGGAATGAAAGTTTACGGGCCAAATCCTGCTTGTTTTACTTGGACCTGCAGTTGCAGTAAATTCAATGAGATACTTGTCTGAGAAGGAAACAAACTTGTAGCTTTTGTCTCTCAGTTTAATTTTTGTGAAAAGGTCAGATTTAATTCTTGGTTTTCTGTCCAAGCAGGAAAAAAAAGTAGGCAATTTTCTTAAAGGATCCACAACTTAACACATGCTTGCCTTACAGCCTCATTGAACTGGTTAAAAAGGGAAGGTATCACTTTGCTTCCTATGCATTTTAATTGGATGTTGTCAGCAGAGTTGCCTAGTGCACACCTTCCATCCAGCAGCTGGCAAAATCTCCTGTTGAAACCACCCTGTCATTCATGCCCAAAAGGCAATTATCCAGGGAGCACGGTGGTATGTGCCAGTGCCCTTCACAGCAGCACAGCCCTGAGTGGTTAGTATGCACAATTCCTAGGGAATCTTCCCTTGTAAAGGTCAGCTCATGCACTGCTGGAAGTGCACGTAACGACCGTGAAAGCCCATGGGATCATCTCATGTGTGCTCTGCAATGGTGTAGTTGATTAAAAACCAAAGTTGCCATTAAAAAAGTTTCGGTTATGTTTTTATTTTTATTTTTTTCTTTTATCCTTGCCAAAATTGCAATAATGGGAGATGGATAAAGCTCCTACCAAAAAAAAAACCCCAACAACTTGCAAACGTGGAAATGGCAGAAACTTTCTGATGTGGACTGACAAAAGCACTGACATTTTGCTTTTAGGGTTACAATTCCAAATTCAGCTCATTCTGCTCCTGCTCTTTATGTCCAGACTACAGAATTCATGTATAGTTATGCCAAGCGTGCTGTCTAAACAAAACACAGGGAGAGCTTTGGGGCTCTACTGTAATTGTCCATACCTTTTTTTTTTTTTTTTTTTTTTGGTTGGGTAGCCACACCATTAACCTTCCTTTTGTGCATTTCACTTGTGTTTGTGTAAATAAATCAAAGGCTTGGAATAACTTTTTAATCTAGATTTTCTATCTCAATGGCTGGAAAAATGTGCCCTCTCCTTACAAAGTACACCAAAAAACTGTATGGATCTATAGGAAGACATTGATTTAACACTTCTTTTCCATTTCAGTCATCATCACACTAAAATTCAGCCTCTGACTATACAGGATTAGAAATACATGTCACCCTGGTTTGTAATGAAAGCATAGTAAATCAAAGTCCTGATTTAAACTTCGTTACATGTCAGGACTTATCAAATCTCTTGCCACAAAGAGGATGACGCAGAGTAGACTTTGCTTCTTCAAAAGTAGATCAGAATTAGAGCTGAATCTCTGTTTTCATGTCAGGGACTGTGACAAGGAAAGCAGTGCTCATCCACTTGCACGTGCTCCTTTTTCTTCCTGTCTGTCTCCGGGTCCTACCAGTAGTTAGCACAATGGGAAGGTTACAGCCTTGGCACCATAAAAAGGGTCAGGGAGTGTGAAGTGGGCTGCAGATTCCTTAAAAGCTGCACTCCTAAAGGAGCAACTTCTGTCTGGAGAGTTGTCAGAAAGAAGGCAATCGAGACAACTCCACTGCTGATCATAACAAAACACACAGGGCTCAGTTTTGGCTCTTGTTCTGCATGCTGCATAGGCTGCTGTTCACATGTAGGCTCTCAACCAGTGCTGGCTTTTCTCCTTTGGGTGACAAGCGTCTCTAAGCACGGGTACAGTCCTGTATTCTCCTTGGATACCAGGGGTTGCCTCTGATGCCAAAATTTCTTCTCTGATTATAATCAGCAGTTTATAAGACTGGCATATGCCAAGGAGGTGACATCCAATGGCTTATGATAAGAAAAACTAATGACCAAGGTGGAAGGAAATATATCAGAACCAGCTTTGGGGGATTTAAATGTTAAACCCACTTTATTGTTTTGGGTTTGTGTCCTTTTCTAAAGTGTTCATGTTGTGTTTAGTAAGAAATATTGTACAGCTATGTTGTGAGCTATGCTATGTTCAAAATGTGTTTTTTTAGAAACAGATGATTTTTTAAGTTTGCTGGTTTTCTTGTGCTGGCTGTTCTTTTATTTTGATGGATTTTGCATGATAACATTTCAGTATTTGGGAAAATGTGGGAGATTAATCATTATGACTTTCAGATCAAATGTAGCAAGGGGAAAAGCTCATGTTTAAATGCATTGTCCTGTATTATATGTCTGTGTTCATATTCCCTGTTTTTATTGATGTACTGCACATATCTGACCTCCACATTTGCCTGATAGTTTTTTTTGCCAGTCTGGCACTTCTGATTTCCGGGTTTTGTTTAAAAATATGATTGGAATAAGACTCTGATAACCATTAATTGCTTAAAGTATGCTTTTCTAATTCGATCTACTTACTTTACAAGTACCTGATGAAATTTCCTTGCCGTCAGTAGAAGCTCTTCCTCAGTCAGGCACAGCTTTATGTAAAATATAATCTTAGAACCCTATTTGTTGTGTTTTTTACCATTTAATCAATGAAATTACGCTGGTGTGAGCTGTGCTTCTGTCCTGTTATCAGCGTGGTATTCTGCTGAGTTGCTTCTACCCCACACAGCGGTGTCCGCACCTTTCCTCCAGCTCTTGTCTGCATGGTGGAGGTCTTGCGCTGTTTGCTTTATAAACTAGAGGGAAGGGAATTGTTAAACCAATCCCCAAAAGGACTTTACACTTTTCACATGGAATCTGAAATAATTCACCTCACAATACGTCGGGCAAAGCTTTCCCGTTAGTAAGACGGAGCGCGGCCGCATCAATGAGTACGACGCATTGACAGCGAGCGCCCATGTCGTGGGAACAAAGCGCATCTCGCACCAGGGACTCTCGCCGATGTCAAAATCTTTAAAAAAAACCACACCAAACCGAAAAAAAAAAACAACAAAAAGCTGACGGATGCGAGTTTTAAAGGATGGGTATTTGAGGATAGGAGTTTTAAAGGACAGTAACAGCCCGAGGGGCAGCAGGTAGTGGGGTCAGATACGTGCAGTCGGCCGCCCCTCGGGCAGGGCTGCCCCGCTGGGGCAGGCGGCGGGATGGGGGGGCGGCCTTCCCTCGTGCCCCGGCTCGACTTTTATTGTCTCTTTGTCCGTGTTTTTTGTTCATTTTATTTCTTTCTGTGTTTTTTTTCCCCCCCTCCCTTCTCTGTGTGTGTGTCTGTGGCCCGCAGGTCCCCCCCTGCCCTGTTCGTCCGCCTCCTCCACCCCCCGCTCGCAGTCCCNTTTGTTGTGTTTTTTACCATTTAATCAATGAAATTACGCTGGTGTGAGCTGTGCTTCTGTCCTGTTATCAGCGTGGTATTCTGCTGAGTTGCTTCTACCCCACACAGCGGTGTCCGCACCTTTCCTCCAGCTCTTGTCTGCATGGTGGAGGTCTTGCGCTGTTTGCTTTATAAACTAGAGGGAAGGGAATTGTTAAACCAATCCCCAAAAGGACTTTACACTTTTCACATGGAATCTGAAATAATTCACCTCACAATACGTCGGGCAAAGCTTTCCCGTTAATAAGACGGAGCGCGGCCGCATCAATGAGTACGACGCATTGACAGCGAGCGCCCATGTCGTGGGAACAAAGCGCATCTCGCACCAGGGACTCTCGCCGATGTCAAAATCTTTAAAAAAAACCACACCAAACCGAAAAAAAAAAACAACAAAAAGCTGACGGATGCGAGTTTTAAAGGATGGGTATTTGAGGATAGGAGTTTTAAAGGACAGTAACAGCCCGAGGGGCAGCAGGTAGTGGGGTCAGATACGTGCAGTCGGCCGCCCCTCGGGCAGGGCTGCCCCGCTGGGGCAGGCGGCGGGATGGGGGGGCGGCCTTCCCTCGTGCCCCGGCTCGACTTTTATTGTCTCTTTGTCCGTGTTTTTTGTTCATTTTANCGGCCCGGGCGGCCGCGGGCTCGGACTCTGAGGAAGAGTTTGTCCCTCAGTCATTCTTAGTTCAAAGTGGCTCTGGAAACCTCTGTGTCGCCGCCAACGGTGAGTGTGACTCTCTCGCTCTCTCTTTCTCTCTCCGTGCCTACTTTTTCATGCCCGTCTTGACAGCTCTGCGCGGGGATGTAGGTTGGTGGGGGAGCGGGTGTGCTCTTTGGGTTGGCTCGGGGGTTTTAGTTAAGGACTTAAAAGTCGCCTGGCAGAGGTTGGGAAGGGGAGCTTCGGCAGGTCCGTGCTGGGTGCCGTGCGCGCTGCTGGGTGGCGGCGGTGCGGGACGCGCTGCGGTACCCGGGCAGCGCTCACGGGCTTGGCGCGACCTGCAAGGCTGGAGCCCGCTCCCTTTGGCGGGGACGGAATTTCGGGGTGGTTTGAGTTTTTCATTTTATTAACTCCTGGCTGAAAGTCTGGCCAAAGAGCCTCCCCTTTCTCTGTGAGGGCGGCAGGGTGCTGCCTGGGGGCTGGCGGGGCCAGAACTTTTAAGAAACCTGTCAACTAATGCAGCAGGGATAGGAAAGGGGATGACGAATACGAAGAGTTTCTTTGATAGTTGTGACAGCGGCATCGGCACCATCCCAGAGAAGGGTGTCTGTGTCCAGTCTCTCTCCGAGGCGCTGAGATATGCCCTTAGGGGGAAGTGTTTGAGGAACAGCAGCAGAACCACATCCTTTTGGGATGCTCTGAGACTCCCTGATGGGTTGCTCAGTGTGCTCGGCACCGCCAGGTGGTCCATGATGCTTAAGCAAATTACAAGGAGAGGAATGAAATTTACAGTTCTCTGCTGCAAAGACAGTGAGTCATAAATGGAGAGGTAACACTCATTGGCAAAGAAATGTGAAATTTCATCAAGGGTAGTGTAACCTGATGAAGTGCAGATTACAGCAGTGGAATAGCAGTGGCCACTCAGGCCGCTGCCATCCGGCTTGAGTGATAATTACTCACAGGTCTGATTTATGATGAAGGAGAAGGCATTCAAAGATCTCTTGAAAGAGAGAAAGAAAGGTGGGAGAGAGGTTTACTGCACCTGGCAACAGCTTAACTGCATTTATGTTAAGCTTCTAAGAAGGGTTCCTACTATGCTGTTATCTTCAAGTAAGGAGAGAAAGTTTGACATTTAATTTGTCTGCCCTCCCCCTTTCTCAGCTTCCCTCTTCTTTTGTTGCATTTGTTATGGTAAAAACAAACTTTCCCTTCAAGGTTTTTCAAAGGAGAAGGTTATCGCCTATGAATTGTCATCCTAAGGAGAGTAGGGGGAAATACAGTGTTGTATTCATTCAGGAAACTGATTAAAATTCATATGCTCTGTTCAGTTTCCCCCTTCCCCTCCCACCCTATAACACAGACACATACACACACATCTGACTGCTTGTAGTCACAGAACATGGAAATCTGAAATAATGTCGATGACCCTCTTGTTGGAAATAAAACCAAACTCACACTCCACCTCATGTTTTCCACATCATTATATATATGGATGTACACGTTCTCTTTGTTGATTTAGGAAATACATATGTACACATACATGCACACTCTCCAGGTAAAAAGAGGGAAGAAAAAGCAAGCAAAATTAAAAACCTTAATCTCTTCTTTTACAAATTAGCTGAAAAACAAAAAAAGCCTTTCTCAGAGTCCACAGCGGGTTGGCCACATTATTGTATTATCAATGTGCTGGTGAGTTAGTTAGACTTCAGGCTTTTCAGCTGCCTGCTTATTTAGGCTTTTTTTTTTTTTTTTTTTTTTTTTTTCCCCTCAGTGCTTTTTGCATCAGCTTGTAGACATACTACATTCCCTCAGGCCTTCTTTGTGTGCAGGATTCAGTAGCTGGGTAATAAATATGTCCCACACAAAGACAGGGCGTCTGGGGTCTCATTTGCCTGCTTATTCTAGTTGTTTAGTAATCAGAAGTGCAGGTAATGCCAGGACACTGGTGACCTGCTAGGATCAGCTCAGCATCACTCTGCTATCAAGAGGAAAACAAAGGTGACTTATTTTGCCACCTATCAACCCATAATGTGAAAGTTCACATGAATGACAAGCACAGGCCATACAAGACCATCGTGTCTAAAACCCAGAGACTCTTCTGACCTCTGTAAATGGATTTAATTGCCTTAGTTCTTTAACGTTCTGTTTCTATGAGGCTTAGTCAGCTTAAATTTTAAATGACAAAGGGAGGTCTTTATGTTCCTTAAATGGTGAAAATTAGTAAAAGCTTATTTTGGTTAGGACTAAGTTTAATACAGTTAGAGCACTCGTTCTCACAGAATAGTAGCTGTCTCAACAGCAGGACAGCCTGAGAATGCTGTCTAAAGGATTTGTGTTGCACTTTTTAATTGATTGTGGCTAGGTTTTCCTACCACAGCTGTGTAAACTCAGCCTTAGAGAAGTCCATCCAAAATAAGTAACACCCAGGCAGCAGCACCGCTGTTACAAATCCCCATGTAAATTGCAAATATAATGCACATGGAACTTAAGAAACATGCTACTTTTTGAAGATACAGTAGGCTATTCTTTATCTAAGCTCCTTTCATTCCAGAAAGGTAATATTGTTTGTAATATTATTTTTACACTTCCATAAAGATGTCCACCTAAACTTTCAAGTGCAGGCTGGAAGCAGCTAATATGTATATAAATACATGGACATCTTTTAGGGCTTTGAGTTTTGTGGTAGATGCATTACAAACCATTGTTTGATTTTGTTTTTTTCTAAGTAATTTAGAACATTGAAAGTCCAAATTTTTATTGTGCCTGTAACATCAGCAGGTATGTAATTTTAAGGAAAAAGAGATTTTTTTAGATTTGGACCTTTTCATTTTTTCTTTTTATGTATGTGAAGTCCAGGAGGCTTTTTACTTTACCTAAAGTTACCCACTATAACTAAGGTGTGAATGTCTCCATTCATAAAATCCTAGAATGCTTTGGTTTGGAAGGGCCTTTAATCATCACCTTGTTCCAACCCCCTGCCATGGGCAGGGACCCCTTCCGCTAGACCAGGTTGCTCCAAGCCCCATCCAACCTGGCCTTGAACACTCCCAGGGATGGGGTTGCCACAGCTTCTCTAGGTAACCTGTGCCAGTGCTTTATCACTCTCATAATAAATAATTCCTTCCTTATATGGCATTTAAATCTATCCTCTTTTAGTTAAAAACCATTATCCCTTGTCCTATGAGTATAAGCAGTCGTGCAAAGTCTCTCTCCATCTTCCTCATAACCCCCCTTTAAGCATCAAAAGGTCACACGCCTTCCCTTCTGCAGACTAAACAGTGCTGTCTCTCTGAAACATCTCAGGATGTTTCCATTCAGAAACTTTAAAATTTCCTGATTTTAGGATTTCAGCACTAATTGAAAAGTCGGCTGACCTGTGGTATCTTGGTGGACATTAAGAAACACTAATTAGTTTTTCAGATTTCTTATGTATACTGGTGTGTAGGTATATATGTATAGGACTCAGGAGAAGCCAGGACTGTCTGAAGGCATCCAATTTTTAATCTAGTTGTGCTAAGAAACTTAAAAACTGCTGTGCTGGATCAGAACATGCAGTCCCTGACAAGGATATGGGAGAAGAAACACGGGCAAGTGGGGCTGTAGGGAGGATATTGGCCAGCTGAGAAAGGTTGAGCACTAGCCAAGGAGGACTGTAGGTGTGGGTGATTAGCTCATTAGTGGCAGCTTTCTTCCATTTGCAGCAGTAAATGACATGAAACATACATTAAAAAGTGTCTTTAGGGAATGGTGTTCAGGAGGAGCACATCAGCATGACCATTGTTGCCCATGTCCCTTCAGCATCCACAGCTGTGGCACTGGGGACATTAGCAGGTACATCTCTGCCCAGTACTGTAGATCTGAGGTAGGGAAATGGCTGTTGTACAGAGTGACAAAGAACAGATTTGGAAAGATATATGAAATCTGTGGAAACTTGACATCCAAATTCCTTTGAACATTGGCTGTGTTGCCTCATAGTCAAAGCTGAAATGTGTGACTTCTTCCAGCTCCTCCATCAGTGGGCAGGCATTCCATGAGAAGTGTGCTTTTGTCGTTTGGCGAGGTCTGGTGTGTTTCTCTGAGCTGATTGTATCGGGCAGACAGGAAGGCTGGATGTAGTCACTTGAAACAGCCTCTGCACATGGGAGCCACAAAATCCCAAATCACCTCTGGTTTGGGGCATTTTAGTATTCTCAAATACTAACAGTTTTTGAGACCAGAGCATGGATTTTATTTAATTCTAATAGAAGTAGAGCAATACCAGAAAATTGTAAGAATATCTAAAACTGACTCTCTGGTCCTAGAAATGACTTTACTTTTGGTGATACTGGAGGTAATGTCTACCAAAGTCTCTCTGGGAAGGATCTAATGCAGTTTGGAGTCTTATCAGCCACCTCTGAATATATGCACCCCAGTTTCTTTGGTTTCTCCCTCAAATACATCCCTGTTACAAAAACTTGTTTGCTCACCTATGCTTAACCAGTTTTGCACGTTTTCTACCACTAAGGGCATTTTTCGCAGAAGCAGCAGCAGAGGAGGGTCGTGATGCCAAGTCACCCAAAGTAACATTGCTGCTGGAGAGAGAGGGGAAAGGCAGGCATCATTCTCAGTATTATTACCCTTTGAATTCCAAGAGGAGGGTTAAAAGTTGCTTAAAGCTTGGATGGTGCAGCCCTTACCTCGGCACAGGTTATGCTGACAGTGGGCAAGGAAGGAAATCCGTGTTGAGTACATACATAAGTATTCTAAGGTTAGATCCTGGGAGATGAGTGTGATTCCTTGATGATCTGTGATTCCAGTGGAAAATACAGCACATCAGGATCAGTTTGCCCCCAGCAGCCACACCATGTTTCTTCTGCATAGGGGGATCTGCACGAATGAGCTGCTTGACCAACAAAATCCGTGGTCATGGAGTTAATGAAGGTTCTTGTATTGCTTTTGCCACTTTTTCTTGTTTGGAGTGCTGGACAATTTGAAGCAGTAAATCCCCCTAAGATTTTCATTTTCATTTCTGCCTAGATTTGGGCCTCCTGATTGTAACCTATTCTCTTTAAAGTTTTGGGGATTTTTTTTTTTAATCTTTGAAAAGCAGCCTTGAGCTGTTAAATACAATTATAGTTTGTAATTTACTTCCCTTTCCTATCCTTTAGTAAGAACTTTCCACTTTTATATTCAGTGATTTGGCCCAAATTTAAGAAGATAAATCCTCCATAAAAAGGCTGCTGGGGACTCCTATAGCCCTATCTGTTTTTAGTCAAATAGTTCAATTTTATATAAAAGGTGCATTTCTGGCAATTTGCAGTGACTAACTGACCAGATCATCTTCCACTGCTGCTACTGTGGCTGGATTTCCTCAGGATCTAGAGGGAAGTAATCTTGAAACACAGGGCACTTTCTGCTGAAAGATTTTAATCTGTCTGTGAGTGCTTGATGTTTATTTCTTTTGTGTCCGTGGTGTGGTTGGTGCTGCAGAGTCTGCCACGCAGCGACGGCCGCTCTCACACCCATCCAGCAGCCCCGCGTGACCCGCAGAAAGGCTGAACGCAGCATCAGCCTGCTCTGCATCAGGCAGTGCTCCTCTGAGCTTTGGCTCCAAATTCAGACACAGCAGCTGTCCTGTAGGAGTCCTGCTCAAGCACAGGGTTAGGTGTTTACAGCACCAGGACAGAAAGTACAGAGAGATCAAACTGCAGCAGGGAGGCCAAAAGACACTGAATAGTAAAGGATTTTGAGGAAGGAACAGTATCATGTGAGGCGTCTTAGAAGTGAAGAATTTTCAGGAATCTGACTGAGGAGAGCAAAAGAACCTTTGATAATGTAATCTGAATAATTGATATTTTTTTCATCTAAAAACTAACAATAAATTCCAATTAAATTCAGTTTTCTTTTATGGAAGGCTTTCATTTTTCTTTCCAAAAAAGCATGTGAACAGAGGATCTATCTCTTGCTGTGTTTTGTCCTTGCACAGTGCTTTCTATTGCTTCTTTTTTTACTACTCAAGCAAGTGTGTTAAGTAAGAATAGCAATTAATCTCTGCATCCTTTATCAGAGATTTGCAGAGTCCATTAGCAGTCAGTGTTACTCATAATGGTAATTCATAGTTACAGAAGGGAAACAGGAATTGGAAGATATAGCCAATGAATTTTCAAGTGTCTTTTAAAAAGTTTTAAATATTCTTTGTCATTGCCTTTCCTATTAAAACATTTTTAACATGATCACCCTCTTTTCCCTCCTCCCCTCCCTAACACTACAGAAATTTATTAAAATACATACTAAGGGGAGGAAAGGTTTAAAATATATTTAGTTTAGCAGGACTTTAAAAATATTCTTTAGTAAAAGAATATTTTTTTAAACAATAGTGATGATTAGGTGAGGTGCTTTGAAAAAAACATTTTGAAAATCAGTTTTACATAATTTTTCAATTAATTTAGCCTCTAATTTGGGAACGTGCTCAGAATTCAGCCTGAGAAACTGTAACCTTAATTCCTCTCTTTTAATTTTAGTCAGAAACTAAACAATAAAGTTGTTAACCATAAGCTTTCAATTTAGATAGAGACATTTCAAGCCACCAGGGTTTGATTCATCCTGAGGAGGTCTCTCTTTTTCCACTCATTGTGGCTAGAGCTGTGTCTGGCTATGGGTCCCCAGAAGCCTGAGAGGTTAGTGTGAAGATGACCATTTTGGCTTGATTTTCACAGTTTCACAGACATCTACTTGAAGTCACTGAAACCTTGCAAAATTAACTGATGTGTTTGAAAGTTTGTCCTCGCATCATTCCTCTGAATTTCTCTCTGATGTAAAGATGACAAGGTTCAGGTTTGAGTTTTCAAGCATCAGCCATTGCCTCTTAGACCCTGAAGATCAAGTAAGAAGCTATTAACTGGCAGCTGTGAGAAGGATCAGATCATGAATTATTCCTGTTCTTATTCACTGAGCAGTGGAGCTGTCCTGTTGAGTTTTTGTTCCTCCTGTTTCACTCTTCCTTCTAGGAGGAAAGATCAGAGAGATGTCAGTGTGTGAGCTGCAGATCTTTCAGAGGACACGAGGCTCTAGAAGTGCCCACTTTACCTTGCTGTCCCTTAAGCTCTTGCCTCATGAATTCACTTTGCATCCTGAGAATATTTGTTTAACCTGGCAGTTGTTTGGCTTCAGGATGAGCCAAAGGTGAGAAGCAAATCATTTGCTATAGGACTAGATTCTTATCGCTGGTATCGGTGGGAGGCATTGGGATTAGATTCCTAGCATGGCCAGGGTCAAATCCTGACCCAGCTCAAATCTTTTTGGCTCTAACAGAGGGACGTTTGGTCAGGAGAGAATAATATGAATACACAGAGAGGCAGGTCGGGGGCTTTTGGGAGGGTTTTTTGCAAAGAATAAATATCTCAGAAAGAATAAAGCGAGGTTATGATTGTCACATTCAGTGAAGGGCAGGAATAAACAAGTCACCTTTGCAGGCCAGGGAACACACTGAATCAGTTAGAGCAGATTTATAGCTTTTTAGCTGTGATAAAGCCATATCAGTGTGTATATGAATTTACATAGGAGTAGGAGGGTTTTTTTTCTTTCTTTTAATGCAAGCCACATTGGAAAGTGTGCACAAAGGAGCCCCACTCCAAGGAAAGACAACTGGAACAAATTATATGCATTCAGACTTGTTAAACGGAATTGGCAGCAGAAATATTCCTGGTAACCTGAGCATTACGGCAGCATTGGTAGAGTTAAGGTTATGTCAGCATTTCCATTAGAAACCCCTACTTTTAGGGGTTTGTATCTGCAAAAAAAATTCACTGTCGGTTGAAACTTGACAAGCTGTACAAGGTCTCATCTGAGATGGATTTTTTTTTTTACCTTTTTACAAAACTGGGGAGAAAAAACTGTTTGAAGAGTCAAGCTACAAGACCACAAACAAAAATAGCAGCCTTCTGGCTTTGATCCTTTTTGACGTTAAAAACCCTGTTTCTTTCTTTATAGTGTAACTATCAAATGTACAACAAAATCTTGCTCTGAAGAAGGAATTATTCATTACACTATTAAAGGAAATGAAACATTAATTTATGGCCCATTAGATGCTTTTTCACTGCAGGACTGCCAGTGTTTTGGTCTACCTCAGGTTATACTGAGAGATTTGTGACTAACATGAAACAAAGCCCCCAAAGCAGCAGATTCTGTGTGAAAAAAATGCTTTCAAGGCAGCTTTAGAAGAACAAAACATTGAAGGCAGAGTTGTCCAGATGCTGGAGTGAGTACTAGGAATTCAGCCTTCAGATTCCTGCCACAGGCTTCTCAGACAAAAGAAACCTCAGTTTTTGCAGTTGCAAATGAGAGATACAGCAAACCTTAGGATTCGGTATCCTTCTGAACTATTTCCTTATCTGTGTGATATTACTGGAGCTAGACATGGTTTACACTATGGTGAACAAGCAGACAAGAAGGGACCTGTGGCTCCAAACTTGCAGACATCAGGTTTCAGAGAGTAAGCTGATCTTTTTTCTAAATCTTTTCATATTTTTGCATGCACAACATTGGACTTTTTGTTTCTGGGTATGTATCATCTCTGAGCTGAAGCCTGTATGGCTGAGGGTCTGTGTATGTTCTCAGTTCCCACAGAGCCTTCTACACTTTGAAAAGTCATAACTGATGTTCATCAGAACTTTTTCCACTCTCCAGATAAAAGCTGCTGTGGAAGTGCAGAGTATTATAAAATACAGGAAGGAAGTCTGAAGCTCGTGTAGTCATGGCTGCGTTGTGTTATTACTGTGAAATGGATCTCTCAGTTGGGAATGAGCTCAAACTTTGGGAAGGCTTGTTCCATTAGCTGTTTGCAAGCCATATGTCTCCATTTTTAAATGAGGACCTGGGGGCTTTGAACTTTATTTATAAGGTGAAATTTGCTGGTCACTGTGAACCAGTGAGTAATTTGTATGGGAGAAGATGCCAGAAGTCTCACTCTGACCTGTGTGTTCTTTCAATCTAAACATCCAATAACTGCATAGCCTCAGAAGATGTATCCCCCCACTTCCTCCTCCATCGTTTCTGTGCTTTGCATTATTCACTGTGTTTATTGTAGCACACTATTAATCTCAACCACAGCTTTCAAACCATCATGTGACCCCAACAAATTCTTCAGCTAAAGCAGTGATAGCTTTAGGTATTTTGGGTAGAAGCTTTTGAGGCTATGAGCAGAAGGGAAAGGATCAGGTTAAAAAAGATTTGAGACTAACTCAGAGGAAAATATGTTTTCTGTGGATCCAGCGTGATTTTTCTGAAAAATGATACTTGAAATGATATGTGAGAGGATCATGCAGCTTCTTGCTGTGTGTGTATGAGCCATGGTGTATCCTTTGAAGTTGGTTCCCATGTGCATCTGGGTGCAAAGCTGTAGGGTGTTTGTTCAAGGGAGGGCAGTCCTTATCCATGTGTCCTAACAGCAGGACCAAGCCCGTAGTGCCCATGCTTGGTAGTAAAGCTGATGGTGGTGGGCAGTTACGGCACAGAAGAAACCTTTGCTGTGAAGAGCTTTATATGAAAGACTGTCACAGTTCTTTAAGAGTCACTTGGGTTAAGCTTTTGAGGACTACAAGCCCCAGTGTACACACCTGACATAAAAATTCATTTTGATGGCAGTTTGGATTTGAAGGGTTAAAAGTTTCGTTTGTTTTTAAGTCCTGCTGTATGAACTGAGAAAAAAGTCCCCAAAAGAGATGGAATAGCTGGCATAGTGCTTTGAAAGCATGATTGGCATTAGCTCAAAATCTATGACTATATTTTGTAGTAAGAGTGCTTGAAAATCTGGAGTCAAAAAGCTGGTGACTGGTGACAGTTGGTGACGTTGCCCAAGTGACCTAAATGCTGGTGCTTGACTCTTAGATAAGTAAAATGAGGGATAATCACCATTGTTTGCTCCTTAGAAGTTTTGGAGATTTTCATATTCTTAATTTCAGATTGAGAATGAAAAATACTGTTGTATTCTCTCTCGGTTCAGCTAATAAATCCACCGTGTCTCTGGCCTTTACTGCTGGCTTTTAACACGTGCTCTGTCTCTGGAGGTAAGGGATGGTGATGCCGCAAAGTTTAGGCAGCCTTTTTAACACATCTTCACAGTCTGCCCTCACTTTTAACAGGACAGATTTAATAGATATTTTTTCTCTTTCCATGTCGTAACTAAGTCTGTTAATGGCAGCCTAGTAGTTTAGACCTTTTCCATATAAAGCAGAGAAACTGTAGCAAAAAGATAAAATGTAATATTGTATGACAGAAGGTGATAAAATTCACATGCAGAGTATGGTATTTCTGTTTACAAGAGGTCAGCTAATACTGATATGTCAAAGTAACATGAAAATATGCAGCCATTCACTAAAGACAACAGTGGTGGGCCAAAACACCCATGTTACACATGGGCCATGTGACTCCATGTTACTTCATAGTATCAGAGAATCATTAGGGCTGGAAAAGACTCTAAGGTCACTGAGTCCACCCATTAACCCAGCACCATCATGTTCTGCACTAAACCATGTCCCCAGGTACCACATGCAGGTACCTTGTGAACACTTCCAGGGATGGCGATGCCAGGAAATCTCTGCCAAATGGCAGAGACCTCATATCTTAATCTACTACTTTCTACCACTAAAACACAAATGCATGTGGAAAACAATTGCTAACAGAATGATGGTTGATGCATTTCTCCCCAGCTCACATGCTATTTGAAATTCTAAAACAAGCAAAGCTACTGAGGCCCAAATCTGGCCCTTCTGCTCATCAAGGGTCTCAAACAACAAGTGGCCTTATTAGTAGGAGTGGTCAAAATAAAATGAGAAGGATGGCCCTCATTTATTACCTCCTGGTTGTTCCCCTTCTTTCAGATCTTAGGACATCAACATTACTCAGAAATTGACCCTACAAAATGTGGCATGTGTGTTGCAGATGCCTTTCAGGGTAAACTAAAAGTTGCTACTCTAATCTCCTGTCTTTCTTACCTTTCCTAACTAATGTCCTGGCAAGGCAGTAAATTCATAGAAATCATAAAATACCCATAGTTGGAAGGGATTCACACCTGCAGGTCATAAAATATATTGGTCCTTTCTGGAGGATGTGAGCCTTTTTCTGTTGTGCTAAATTTGTCTAGGTTTTCAGGGTATTTCTAGATGTCCTGCCAATTTAGCCTCTTAATCATGCTGTCTTTCATTTTCTTTCAGTTTAAATAAGAGCCGAATTGTAGAGATGAAAATTGCCTCTCAGAATTGTTGAGGTTAAGCAGGTTATAATTTCAGCATTTTGGACACCTTAGGATATTAGGTGTTTGGTAAGTACAGCATGCTGCAAATAGGAAAAAGCATTCTGAAATCATAAGTGGCTATATTTCTTTCAGCATAGGGAGGGAAGGGATGTTGTGGTGGCTAGGCCAGTAAGATGAGAGCCTGTGTCATCAAATGCACTATTCAAAATCAGCCAGCCGTGACGGCTCAGGAATTGGACTCTAGGTTCTCCCACATGAGGGGAGAATTGAGCTTTGTGACCTGCTTCAGAAAAATTAAAGTAGCGACACATGGCTCATTAGCATGACAGCTCTGGGAGTGGGCATGGGGTGTAATAAAGTGCTGCAGGACCTTGGAGTGCTCCAGCAGGAAAGCTGGCAAGTGTAAAATCGATGCTTTTGATACATTAGGTGGTAATGGAAGAAGCACAGCGCAGAAGTGGTATGATCGGATGATTTAGTTAGAGCCATAAATCTAGCGGCTGTATCGTGGCAACGTGATAGGACACAGCATTTCATAAGGAGCACAGCGTAAAGATTCATGCATTAGTCAAGTCTGGGGTTGGAGCACATGTGGGTGGGAGTTGCATTACTGATACAAATGATAGAGTGGTTCATCCTTGCAAACACACTGCGTAAAACAAGGGCACTTGGTGGTAAATGAGCACTTTAGACAGAAGTGCAAAATATTTGCATTCTGTATGGATATTTCTGGTGTAAAATTATTCTGGAGAAATAGAAATGAGCTTGAATTAAAAGTAATACTTCCACACTGGCCCCTTTCTTGCCTTACTCTGCCTGGCCAAGTGTGGAGATTTTGTAAAAATTCTCCAGAGTCACATTTCAGCAGTAAAACTGTTGCTACTTGATGGTTGCTTGTGCTAAGTTTTAATGTAAATCATTTATTTTCCTTGCTACTCAGTTTACATAAATCCTGCCCAAATCACCTTAAACAACTTCTCTTCCTAAAACTGAATGGCTACATGAAACTATCAGAAGGATCTACAATTTACCTCAATTTAGGTATCTTCTTTTAAAATCAGTCTTCCTCTTAAACTATCATGGGTTTTTATGCCCTTCTTAGCATTGCAGTCAGTTTTTCTACACCTCTCTAATAGTGAGAGACAATTGAGCTTGCTATAGCTTCACACATACGGTGAGTACCCAAAGACAGGTCAGGTAAAACCAGAAAGAAGTGACATTGCTTCCTGCCATTAACGTATGCTTGATTAGGAAAAATATCACTAGGACTAGTACATAGGAGTAGCATGTCAGAGGAGATAAAACAGATTAGAGTGTTTTTGTAGCATGAATTACAGAAACCCTTACTGTTGCTGCCTGTAACTTTTCTGATACACCAATGAAACTTGAAACAAGAGGTCGTCTCAAAGGGTAATAGCTTCCAGCCAAAATGTGCTTCAATCTACCAGACCACCCATCCTTTCTTTATCAATGAGGTCAAAATAATAGCAGTACTTGACACTTTTACACAGATGGGTAAAATCTATTGTGTCACCAGTAGATATTTGCAGAAACCTAACCCATGTAACTATATATTGTGCCTTTCCTGCGTACATCTCTAAACAATTAGAAAACAGTAGGTCTCCTGGTACCCTCTTGAATCAGATAAGTGTGATTATCTCCATTTTACAGAGGTCACAACTGACTAGCCCGAGGTCACCCAGGCATTTTGCTATACTACCACAGCAGGATTCATGTCCCCTTACTCTCCCATTTCTTTAAAAAACAGCACACCTTGTTTTCTGCCCAGAGCTACACAGGCACACTAACACAATTGGAATGAGAACTAAATGAGTTTCAAACATAGTGGTGGAATTTATAAAGGCAGTTTACTTACCTATTTGAAAATTACATCCCAGTGTTTCATCACATGAGTTTCAGAACAGAGAATTTCAGTTTCTGTTGAATATTGTGGTAGCTTCAATTTAAAACAGTTTGCTTTGTCTTCCATTTCTTTTCTCTAACAACCCTTGAGCAGTTTATATCAGTGTCAGTTCACGCCAAGTTTGTCCAATCCATCTTGGGATAAAACACAAACAGTTCTCCTCTGACTGAACTGTTGGTTGCCATCACGTGGAAAGCTGACTAACCCTTTAATTTATGAAATGCTACATAGTCCTCAAGAGATTGCCTAAATATTTTACTGCATGTCACTTTTTGTTGGAAACCAGAACCCATATTTGCTGTGCCATCCATTAAGTAGAACTCCTTCAAATTACTCGTGCTTCTAAATAGGAATTTGTATGTGCCAGCTTTTATCTGAGGACTTCAAACATGTCTCAGGGTCCTTGCATCTCTTTTACTATTTGTTTCTGTCTTCGCTTAGCATAATATTTATGTGCAGAATTTAGAGGTTATCTTGAAACTTAAATTTATTTTTTTTCCCAAATTGTTCTTTGCAGGGCAGAGAAATAGTATTTAAGATTCTTTCAAAGAATGTGGATAACTTTTGTCTGCTGAGATGCTGAGAGTAGGATGTAGCCTTGTAGCACGCTACAATGATTGATAAATCATTGTATACAAGAGGTAATGATAACATTTAAAGTTTTGTAAAATAATTTCCCTGGTAGGGGTTCGGCACAGTAGCCATGGAAAACTTACTTCACATAAACCAAGAAACAGAAGGAAAGAGAAAGGCCCTTTAGAGATAGGCATGAGTGACTAGCGTGGCAGGATAATCCCTGAACACACCTGTGCAGGAGAGACACAGCGTGTGGATTAGTTTTGTGCTTTATCTGTCACTCTGGTATTCCCCCTGTGAGCTGCCCGAATGGTTTGTGCTCCCCAGCTCAAGTGTCACTGCAGCATCAGCAGCAGCCGTGTGAGCGTGGTGGTGGGTTTGCATAGAGAACAATGCATGTTTGTTTGTTCACTTTGAGTCTGGCATCTGAGGTGGAACTTTAATGGTGTGAAAAATGAGAGGAGGAAAGAGAAAATAATAACCTGAGCACTGAAACACAGCACTCAATACAATTTCTCAACCTTTGCATTCACATGTCCTGCCCTTCTCATAAGCACTCTCCCTTACCCCAGTAAAGTGGAGTTCTGCTGTTAGTGTTGCTCTGCCAGAGAGCGGAGCATAAGGGGAGTCTAGAGTGCCTAGTCCTGCGCTTACAGTCCTTCCAGCTTGCCTTTGCACTTGCTGAACTGCAGTTTCTCTTGTACTGCGAGTTTTCTTGTGTTTTCCATTTTGTACTCTGTGAGTCGAAAGTCTTGAACTGGGAGACTGTGTGTCTATAAAAAATGAGTTTAGTAATTTCAGATAAGTTCTTCTTGACTCTCACAATGCTCCATACAAAAGGAGGGAAGCAAGAAACAGAGAAAAGATGATAAGATCTGTCTGTGATTTCTGCCACTGCTGTGTATTTTGGAGGAAATGGCACACTTGGATGAAGTTATTTGTTGCAAAGGCCAGACTTCTGGCAGAAAAAAAGAGTACTAAATTCCAACCTGCAGGCATTAAAGAGAGAAGGAAGAAGAGTGTAGAAAAAGACCTAAAGGCATGGAAGAAAGCTTTGTTTCACATATATTTGAGTTTCAGATGGGCTTGGTGTACCTCCTGCGGTTTTGGAGTGCTGTAAATTGGAAGCGCTCAGGTTGGAAACAGGTCTGAAGCACTGATTTCTGAGCCCAAACAGAGTTGTGCTTACTGCCAAACTGGTTTATTCAGTTTGCTGGATGGGAGCCAGAGGAGCTGACCGCCCTGTGAGCTGAAACCAGTGCCAGCCAGCCAAAGAATAACATCGCTTTGACTGAAATGGCAAATGTTTGTTTGTTCTTCCAGCAAAAGGGGAAAAAAAGTGCAGCTTTTAGTGCTGGTGGTGACAGAAAAGGTTAAAAATTGAATAGAAAAAAAAATACTGTGAAAGAGAATGAAAGGTTAGGGGCAATTTTTTCTCCTTGGTTACACTTGTGTAGTTGACTGGTCTTCACTGGTTTGTAATTAAAAAAAAGACTCATCATTAGATTTAACATACAGATTTTTTTTTCCTCCTTTTGCTAAAATACAGTAATTTTTATTATATGATAAAGTCTCCTTAATGGTAGTGGTTATAATGTACAAAAGGCACTACACTGTGTCACTGTAGGCACTGCCATATGGTAGTTGTGGAGGTTACAAGGGATGGTTTTCCATGTGTTAACAGGAGAATGCTTCTCTGAGTAAATCAGCAGTCAAATGGGACTTAGGGCTCAATCTCAATCACTTTAGCAAGAGTTTAAGGTAAGCAAAATATGCAAGCACAGTTTATTTTCAGGTCTCATTATTAAGTGCCTCATGGAAAGGCTGGCTTTCCTCCTCATGATGCTGTGGGCTGTCACAGACTGTGAATTTGGGACGTTTCCCTTCTTGGTCTCAGTCTGTAGTGTACAGGAGCTCCCAAAATCCTGTATTGCAGAACCACTTGAGTGCTGGAACTGCCTGGGCTCAGGACTTGCTGCTCTCATTTCACACACACCATTCTAGTTGGTCTTCTGGTTTATTTATCCTGAGAGCTTTCATACCATTCAGATGCTAAAAGCTGGCCCCGTTGCACAGGAGAGGCACTGGCAGAGAGCTGGCAGAGTCCTGCAGTGGAAATCGCTGCCTGCTGGATTGTTGCTGGTCTAAGGTCAGACTGGGAGCACCCAGCAAGCTCAGCTGGAGCCAAGTTACTGTCTGCTCCGTGTTGTGCCATACTCATCCTCAGGGAGCATCCCCCTTGTCTTTTTCTTGTTGCCATGCAACTGCCAAAGCTGCTTTTTTTCCCACCAGCCTCTAATGTTCCTGATAAGACAAACAGTACCAGTTAGGAGATATTGCTGGTGATACTGGTAGCACTTTTTTTACTGCACATGTCAGGGCAAATCCTGAATTTGTTTTTGCTTCCTCTAGAAACATTTGGTGTTTATTTTGTTATGCCAGCCCCATGAACTTTCCAATTACCCATTAACTTCAGTCTAACTAAAAAAAGAATAAAATAAGGTTTCTAGTTCTCTTTATTTTTAATTTAAAAGGTTTGTATATGGAACAGGTACAGAGAAGCAAACAAAAAAGGAAAAAATCTAAAACATGCTATTAAAATAGATCTTAATAATAATTTTAATAATAAAAACAATTTAAATATTATCAAAATTAATTACCTTTTTAAAAATCAGAAATTTTTTAGAAGTCATGTCAGTCATGTTTTGGGGGTCTGCCTCTTTTTTGAGAAAGTTTACCCAATGCTTTTGGGTTGGGTAGACAAGGTAGGGGACAAGAGCTGGTGAGGACAGGTCACTTGTTCCCATTATTCGAATAAAGAATGCAGAGAGGAGCATGGAAGATGGTATTTTTCGTTTGTTGGAGAGGAACATCTGATGCATATATTCTGAAACTCCGTGATGGTGTCGGAAATGAGAAGTGTTGTAGAGAAGCATGAAAGGAGACTGAGTCATCCTCTGGTTCCTTTTTGGTGCTGGAAGATCTCATCTGTCCTTTGTATTCCAGGAGTATCACCTGAAGGAATGAAAGGGCTCACTGGATGCAGTCCAAGTTGTTTGGTCCTTCCAGCCTTGCCACACTGTCAGTTTTCCTTCTGTCTCCCAGAGGGACTTTGGGCCTGCTCCCACCATGTGTGACACTCCATGGTGAAATGTGAGTCACAGGTTGCCTGTTGGGAGGTGGTGTGGTTTGTCACTTCCTCCCTGTCAAGCATGAACCGGCTCCTGCAATACCCTGAGCACCACTTCACACTCCACTAAGGGTTAAATTGTATTTCTCTGTGGTGGTGAACTCCAGCACAGCTCAGCGTTACTCCAGGTGAGTGGAAGGACAAAGATTTGGCCCATTGAGTTTATACTGCTCCTTTTCAGCAATGTGCCAGCAGAGATTCCTCCTTGCATCAGATGTGCTCTTCTTTGGAATTGCCATTCTGGGTATTTAGAGGGGAGGCAGAATGACAGGCTAAGCACCAGCGTTGCTAATACCTCAAATAAATGTTTTTCTGATTAATTAAAATAAATTGGCATAACAAGAAACACAGTGTGCATCCTCAAAAGTGCAAAGTTGTTTTCTAATGCAGCTTCCTGTTAGAGCAAGTGCTTTAATTATCTCTGTTTGTGCTCAAAACCAAATTTGGATTTTATTTTGGGTTTTGTTTTTTTTTTTTTTTTAGAAATCAACATTGCTTGATTCCCATTGCTCCTTAAAAGGCAGCAGTGTAAAAGGCACTTGTCTTAAGCTATGAAATGTGTTTTCCCATATGCACACAGACTGTTCCCTTCAGCTTCCCTTGGGAGTGACCTAAGCACAGCTCTAGGTAAAGAACTTCAATATGTGTTTGTACAGAATCACTCTCTTGGTTTCCATTATTTTGTTATTTAAACATAATAAGCTTCAGTAGTTCATGAACTGCACACTGAAAGACAAAGAGTTGTGAGAGTAGAAAAAGCAGCAGATTTTCCTCATTCAATATAGAGCCTAGAAAAGGAAGGAAAGGGCTCACTGGACATGTCAGTCATAAAATAATCTCCTCACTTTCAGTAGGAATGGGAAGAGTTATATTCTTATAGTAGTTAGTATAGGTATTTGCCAATTCCTTACACAAAACAAGACATTAATACCTAAATATATTCCTTAATATTTCTAAATTTTAGGTCAGGATGAAAAGGAATTTGCTAATTGCATTTTTGTGTGCAGCGTTAACCAAATTGCTAAATGCTGCCTCCTTCACCATAAGCAAAAGTGTTTATGTATTTGAGTTACACTAGGCTGTCCTAATAAACTAGTCATGTATTACCTTCTTCGATGCTATCGGGTTTTGGACTGGATCCACCCTTGAATTGGAAACCTCCCAGGAACTCTTGCGGATCTTGCTTGGATTGTTGCTGGTACTTCCTGAATGATCAGTTTTTGTTAGCAGTCAGTGCTGTGGCACCATATGGAATGCTCTCTTTGACAGAGGCACAAACCAAAACCTTGACCACTTCTTTGTGGTCCCTTAAAGATCACTTGTCATCTCAGTAGTACAGATATTGATTTCTCTGTCCTAATTACTTTCCAATTTCAGGAATTCTACTCCACCCTTCCAGATGTTTTCTGTCTTTGCAATTGGTTCAAGTAGTCTT